>JAQGCS010001856.1:0-11997 GCA_034702105.1 Fuscozetes fuscipes | reverse complement strand
TAATGTAACTTTTAATAAGACCATCACATTGAAAATATATAAACACCTTGGTTTTAAAAGTATACGCTATATGTGTATGAAACCCTTGTATTTATGCCTTGGTAAATGTAAACAAACCCCCATTATATTTAGGTTAACTACCAATAAAGCACTCAAATTGAAAGTTTTGATTTGTTTAAAATGAGATATTCGGATAAAAATGAGTTACTCTGGGTAAAATTTCTTGCAAAATGACTTGGTTATTATGAAATATTTTCTTATAATTTGTTCAATATTTTTATTCTAATCAATACATTTTCGCTTTCGAGATTCAATTGTACCTCTCTCATATCGGGGTTGACTATGAAATGAACTGCACAGTACAGTTGGAATTCAAGGAAATCTTGTTAAGAATACATTCAAACTTGGTTACTTGGTTACAGTCAGGTTCCGGTTTAGGTCAACTCAATATAAGTCAAACCTTGGTTTATGTCAATCGTACGGAGAACACGCCCCGAATCTCCATTGGATCTCTTAATGTTAACAGACTTCGATTTAAGTAAAACCCTATATAAGACAATGTATTTTAGAGCCCATCAGTTGTCCTAAATCGGGACTTCACTGTATTTACTGTGCAGTGTTCAGGGATTATATCAAGAATTATAATTTGACGGATCATAACATTACTACTTATGGATTTCACGTTTGAAGGACTATATCCAGGGGAAGATTACAACGAGGATCTTATAGAAAGGTTCAACTGTACTTGTAAACTTGAACATCAAATCATAGGTTTTATATCATTAAATGATATTTTATTCATTTTTTGTCAAATAGTTTAATGAAAACAACTTTCGAAACAATTTTTAAAATGGATTTTATGATGAAATTTGTTTTACAATTAAATGAATAGTTTTGAGGTATAAAACAATTGATTAGAAGTGTTTTACAAAGGATTAAGAGCTGTTCGAAAATCCCCACACTTTGACAGTTCCGGTGTCTCTTTGATACGAGTCTTTGTCATCGCAGGCAAAGGCCAACAGATATCTCTTCGGATGAAATGCAACGGTGAAAGTGGGCGCTTCCGTCGATATTTCCGATACCCTTTCGCCGGTCTCTACATAACAGATATCGATCACCAAATCCTCTGAAGCCGAGGCTAACAGTTGTCCATCAAAACTGAAGCTTATGGTACGGGCGGGCCATTCAAGTCGTGATATTGTTCTCAAACACACCAAATGGTTTGCGTCCCAAATACTGACCATTGCATCGGCAGAACCGACTGCAAAGTATCTGCCGCTCGCATCGAATTCAATGCAAATGCAAGTAGCAGGGTGAGCGTTCAGAACCATTTCCGCCTTCAGTGCCGGATAGGAGAGGACGTGAACGTGTCCCTGTCCTGATGTCAAGAAGAAGAGGTCGTTGTCGTTGTTCCAACTGATTTCGTTTACTTCAAATTTGAACTGTTGTTCACAACGAGTCTTATGAGTCCTGGTATCGATAAATGTGACCAAATCTTCTTTATTGCCCACTGCTATGGTGTGCCCGTCGGGCGACCAACAAATGTTGATGTTCTCTCCCTTAGTCTGGACAGTATTCACACATTTGGTGCTTCGGGCGTCCCACAGACGGACTGTTCTGTCGAGCGATGCTGTGGCCAACAGATCGCCATTAGTCGGGTGCCAACACAATTGGTCCACACTATCGGAGTGACCTTTGAATGTATGCTCTTTCGTGAGTCTATCGTTTGACTGCGACTGTAATCCAAATAAAGAGACGGTTTTGTCGAAACTGCCCGACGCTAACCGCCGTCCGTCACAATTCCAGTCCACTGAATGGACTTTGGAGGTGTGCGCCGACAGGTCTCGGATTCGGTTATTGCTTTCGAAATGTTTTCGCGTCGACTCTACGAATGGTAAACCCATTTCACTAAATGATTGTAATTTAATCTAAAATTAAATGTATTTCACTTTTATTTACAAAAACATTGATTTTTCAAAAACACATCAATTTTGAGACACATTTCAATTCATTTATAAATAACATTACATTTGATTCAAGTATTGAACCCCTCTTTTCAGTCATGTGTTTGACAGCAATGCATTGAATTTCAATAAATGAATTCCTTTTGCGAACAAATGGCACGAAATTATTGGCTCTTTTCTCTCTTAATTCATGTTTTTTACTTAAAGTCATCTAAACTTTTGTATAAAACTGATATAAAGTGTATTTAGATTCAAACCATTAGTATTTTGGTGGACTTAGTTTAAACTTGATTTTTAATCTAGTTAAATATTTTAAAAATAAGTTTAATTGTAATTAAATGAATGGAAAATTTCCATTAATGAAGAAATGCACAGAAGTTAAGTACAAAGTTTGAGCCCTATTTTATTTTGTAGGGGTTTTGGGCTCAATCTTAACACATGTCTTATGTCAACCCTATGTTTAGTTACATTGTATTTGAATGGGAGCTCAAACCTAAAGCCTTTATTATGTAAACAAATCATATGATTTCTATAAACTAATTATAATTCAATTCATTAAAAGACATTTTATTAAACATTCAATTAATACATAAATCAGTCATTTGTTTGTCGACTATCTATTGAGCGGTCTTTTGAAGACTTGTGATAATGAGCGACGCTGTGGTCAATGTTGAGAAAGAGGTCGACAAAGTGATCAACAAATTCAACGAATTGCGTCAACACAATGAGAGTACTCTCGAAGACCTCATCCAACAGATTCAGAGCTACCAAAGAGACCTAATTCTCCTGAGCTGTAAGTTTTTACACTAATATGTCTTCATTTGAAACTCAAACGCTTTTAATTTGAATCTTTGGCCAAATGAGTGATTAAATGAATTATTTGTGAGTTTTTGTTAATTTTGATGTTTTGTGTCATACCTTTAGCGCCAAACAATGAGTTGACTGAAATCCAATGCGATTTACTCTATGATAATGTAATAAAGAAGACCCGAAACACAATCAGTCAGTTCTCATCAGAACATCGGGACATTCACTCTTCGGTGTCCCGAATCGGTAAAGCCATAGACAAGAACTTCATCTCTGATTACGCGTCAGTTAATAACGAGTCTCTATTCGAGAGTCAAACCAATAATAATCTCTTAAATCAAGTAATTGTCGAACACTTCTTACGTCAGGGAATGCTAGACATCGCCGAACAGCTGACCAAAGAGGCAAAACTCGATATTCCCGATGACAAGAAAAGGCCGTTCACAGAACTGAACACAATTCTCGATTCTTTAAAGGTTCACGATTTAGGGCCAGCCTTGCAGTGGGCCATCGCTAATAGGGATCGACTTCGGCAACAGAACAGTAACTCTAATCTCGAGTTCAAACTCCACAGACTTCAGTTCATTGAACTGCTGAAGGGAGGGGTTCAGAATCAGATGGAACTCATAACATATGCGCGACAATACTTCCAACCTTTGGCTTCAAAGCACGAGCGGGAGATTCAGGCGTTGATGGGAAGTCTTCTCTATCTGAAGGTTGGTCTACAAAACTCACCGTACAATTACTTATTGGACAGCCTATCGTGGAGTGAAATCTGTGATATCTTTACGCGCGATGCCTGCGCTCTATTAGGATTGAGCGTTGAAAGTCCACTGTCTGTCACTATCAACGTGGGCTGTGTTGCTCTGCCGGCTTTACTCAATATTAAACAAGTAATGCAACAGAGACAGGTCACTAATGTGTGGAACACCAGGGATGAGCTGCCTATTGAGATAGACTTGAGTCGTAAGTGTCACTTTCATTCAATATTCGCCTGTCCTATACTTAGGCAACAGTCCTCTGAAAACAATCCTCCAATGCGTTTGGTTTGCGGTCATGTAATATCGAGGGACGCCCTCAACAAACTGTCAAACGGAAACAAATTGAAATGTCCCTACTGTCCAATCGAACAGAATCCAAATGACGCCCGACTTATCCATTTCTAAGCCTTTTGTATCATAAGTTTGTGATGTCTTAGTATCCGACAAATTGGTTGATTTTTTCTCTTAAAATGTATAGTTTTCTTCGAATTCGACTAATTTTGTAATAAATATGTTTACAACAAATTGAGATTTCGATGTAAACTAAATGACATTTTCACAATCAATCACAACAATTGAGACTTCCTTTCAAATGATTTATTCCTCAATTTTTTGAATGATTTACGGAAATATCAGATAATATTTGGATTTATTTCAATAAATTCTAAATTTTTGTGTTTATTGAAAAATAAGTTTTCATTTCATTTGATTCGTGTTTATTTCAGTTTTCAATCGGATATTAAATTTCATATTTACCATAAAAATAGAATTCAATAAAAATAAAGTGTTTCTAAAGAGCTTTGAATCACAATTTTGTGAATTAATGCAAACGAAATGTTTTGCTTCAATATATTAGTGATAGTATTCTTCGTTTCGATTGATTTAATTGATTGTCAATTACAACAACAACTATTTGACGGCTCAAAGGAGTCAAGAGATGATTATAAGCTTACATACGATGGACTGATGCCTTTGAGTCCGGGAAAGCATAACTATGGTCGCAGTTATGCTCTGCCGAGAAGTACGTCAACACATTCCTCTCTTATGGATCAAGCGTTTGCTGGTATCAATTGGTATTAATTGAAGCAATATTACTTTAAAGTCAATGTACTTTACAGAGCACTCTGGACACGAGCATCGAGTCCTCAAATCGTCGGATTCGCGGCCTCTTCTCACAATTCATATGACATTTGTTTTGTTCTCTTTAATCAAAATTATTGTTATCTAATTAATCTAGATTAAGTTGAATAATATTTTCAAAATATTCATTTCATACAAAGCATTATAAAAGAATTGTTTATAAGAATAATGGGTTTACGCGAGACTACAATTCAGTAATTAATTCAAATAAATTTAAAACTTTTTCTTTGTTTGATTGGAATCAATCAATACCTGCGAATATGTCTCTGACGAAAATACTCTGTTTAGTGCTTTTAATCCATAATTTATGTGATGTATTGACTGACAATTCCAATCAAAAGGTATTTGCAGTCCATTTAATCGAAATTAATTAAATTAGTCACAAATGCACAGAATTGTGATTGTTCCAAAGTCAACATATCTACCACTGCAAATGGTTATTATCCTCTTTTTGACTACTACAACTATAGCCTGTATTTTTTGCAAAGTATCTTTTGCAGAGCCGGGGAAAGTCACATCTTATTACATATCATTCGGTTTAATTGTTTTGGCAATGATTGGGATAACATTTGTTGTTTGTTTCGTTTTACGCCAAAAGAAGATCGAATCCTTACAAAGATTGAAAAATATGGACAGAATAGAAGCTGGAATAGTGCCAGATACAGATATCAAAGTTGACAAACCTCTGACCAGTGCAGAGAAGACTGCATTGACTACAACCCCCGATAAAAGAGAGTTGATTCTAAAAATGCTTGAAAAGACAAGTTCTCATACAAATAATAAGAAATAGTTATGATTTGTTTGATAGTATCCAAGTTCATATCTGAATGTCATATATTCAAATCACTTCTATTTAGCTGAAAGTCATTTATTTTCTAAACTTTCACATATTTAAAACATTTAATACAAAATAAAGTCTATTTAAAATCAAATACTAATTAAATATTCGCGGAATTAGAGTTGTTTGATAAAAATTGTATCTTTTGAAGGAATTTGAACAATAAGTTTATTCAGAGTATACCATATGTTTGCCTTCGAATGTATAACAAATTGAATATCAATTGGTTCGACATTTGCTTCAAAATGTCGTTTAATTAAATTTTTGTAGATTTTAAAAATGCTTAAAAAAATAGTTATTTGTTTGATAATAATTATCGGACATTCCTATGGAAGAGAAGTCAAATCGATTCCATTATCGAAAGCCAACAATTATTTTGGTTTAAAACTTCTTCAGCAGCTCTACGAGGATCACAAAAATGTATTTTTCTCGCCTTTAAGTATTTCGACTGCATTTGGAATTTTATATTATGGGGCCAAAGGAAAGACCTACGAACAAATGAAAGAAGGTCTCGGATATAACTCAGTTAGACTCAGCGATAAACAAATCGGTGAACAGTTTTCTGAGACACTCATCAAAACGTTTGAAGGAAACTCAAAAAATTGTTATTTGACTCTTGCAAACAGAATAATAGCTCAAAACAATTCTGGAGTTCTTCGCTCTTTTGACGAAATTGTTTATAAATATTACAAATCAGAGATAGAATTAATGGATTTCAGTGACGATCCAATCGCTATAATGAAAGAAATCAACGAATGGGTCGCAAAACAAACCAAAGATAAGATAAAAGAAATTTTGGTCAAACCATTGAATGTTATGACTCGAATGGTTATATTGAATGCAATTTACTTTAAGGGCATTTTTCAGACTAAGTTTGATAAACAACTCACTCGCGATCAGGATTTCTACAATAGTGGACACATCGAGAAGGAGGTCAAAATGATGAAAAGTTTGGGCAAGTTCAATTATACAGAAATAGATGAGCTCGAGAGCAAACTCTTGGAGATTCCATATTCTGGTGATGAGATAAGTCTATACATTGTTTTACCGAAACAAAGAGATGGATTCACATACTTGAGGGACAAATTGAAAGACTTTTCTATCATAGAAGAAGGAATTGGTAAACTCCGAGAACAGGAAGTGATGGTAATGGTTCCCAAATTCAAAATCGAGACCACATATGCTCTCAACAAAAAGTTATCCGATTTGGGAATGAAAAGCATTTTTACCAAAAGTGCTGATTTGTCGGCAATCAATGGACACAAGAATTTGTATGTCTCAGAGGCAATACATAAGGCATTTGTTGAGGTCAACGAAGAGGGCACAGAAGCGGCCGCCGCCACAGCTATTAGAATTCAGGCCAAAAGTATGCCCTTGCCATCTATGAGAAAAACACAATTCAGAGCAGACCATCCCTTCCTATTCTTCATCAGAAACAATAAGAACGGAGTAATACTGTTTTGCGGTCATATAAATCAACTTTGATTTCTATTAAAATGTGAACCGAAGTCGAAGACAAACAAAGAACTTATTTTTCAATTTTTATTTCAAATTTCGTTTAAAATTCAAATACGAATCGATTGAATGTTAATTCGAAATACCAATCAATTAGTGGTAAATGTCTTTACATATTATTTCGATTTAAATAAAGTTCTGATCGATTTAAGAGGCTTTAGAACTGGTGGGAACGACCTGCCACACACGGATCAAATTGTCGGTATAGCCAGCGAAGAGTGTGGCTCCGTCTGCACTCCAAGCGAGGGATATACACTGCGGGGCTTTGCTCTTAGATGTGGTCGAAATCACTTCAGGCTTGAGCTCATCCACCAAATTCTTGCCCTCGAGATCCCAAATCTTGATTGAAGGTCCAGTGGCCACACAGAGCCAGTAGCGGTTGGGCGAGAAGCACAGGGCGTTAATTATGTCGTTATGGTCTAAAGTGTACAGATGTTTGCCTTCATTCAAATCCCAGAGCATTGCTTTGAAGTCTTTGCCGCCCGAAGCGCACAGAGAACCGTCAGGAGAAACGGTTACGGTGTTCAGGTAACCGCCATGACCGATGTGGTTTGTCTTCAGACGACAATTAGTTAAATTCCAGACCTGTTTAACACAAAAACAATTAATTTCACTCATTTTTAAACAACAGCTTTATATCCATTCAATTGTAATCATAAATGCAGAACAACTTGTCCTCAGTAGAGGTCAGAAATCGGTGTAAGAGTCTAATCATTTGTGACAACAGATCAAATAGAAGAGGAATGAAGACATACCTTGACGTGTCTGTCCCAACCAGCGCTCACAATAATCGGATTGGAATTGGATGGCGAGAATCGCACACAACTGACCCAATCGGTGTGACCCTCCTCTTGAATGGTGTACTTGCATTGGGCCAAAGTGTTCCACAGTTTGATGGTTCGGTCGCGACTTCCGCTAACAATCTGTCGGTTGTCTGCACTGAACGCAACGGACAGCACATCTTTAGTGTGATCCTCGAAACGACGAGTAGTTTTACCGACCGACAGATCCCAGAGTCGGAGCGTCTTATCCCAGGAACCACTGAGTGCATACTGACCGTCCATTGAAAGGACAACATCGGTGATGAAATGGCCATGTCCTCGGAGTCTCTTCTGGGGAATACCATAGTTGGACTCTTCGCGCAATAGCTTCCAGACAATCAAAGTCTTATCTCTTGAGGACGAAAGGATGGTATCTGGAAAGCGGTTGTTAGTAGCGATCTGTGTCACCCATGAGTTGTGTCCGATCAGAGTTCCCTTCAAAAGAAGTTCCTCATTGGACGAGCTAGGAGCGATTGCTGACGCCATTACTCGTCTTCAATGTCTATTCGTGAACACTACTGAAGAAAAACAGTAGTTTCGGTGATAATCAAAGTGTTTTAAAACACGTTTGGATGCGATGGCATTAATGGCCAAAACGGAAAAGGATTTTGAGACAGACTGTCAAACACGTGATTCACTCCTCTTTACATACAATACGTTTACTAATGTCTCACAACTAATAAGAAAAGTTAATAAATTAGATTTTAATTAGATTTTTAGATCAGACAGATTCCCATCAAAGAAATGATAGTATTTAATGCATATTGATCTAGAGCAAACTAGTTTTAATCACTTATTTAATTCTTTGTCTTATTTTGAACACAGAATAAATACTTTAATGAAGACGTGTTTATTGAGTGATCCCTCTTTTGAAGTGCACTTTCGCTCGCATTCAGTCACTGTTTGGTTAAATGAAAACAATTTGTTTTAAACAAATGACAATCAATTGATTTGTTCATTAAATTGAGACTATTTTTGAAGTATTTTAATAACTTTAGAAATGCGTTCGTCCCGCGACAGTAGCGGCGATTTCCGCGATAGTCGTCACCGAGACTTTAGGCGAGACGATCGCGACCGCCGCCCGTCTTCTGCATCTACTGTCACATCTTCGCCGTCATTTAAAAGGGTTAAGACAACGAATGCAAAGGACTCTCCATCTTCGACATCGAGTTCTTCCAAAGGAAGTCAATCATCGAGGCTTTCGACAGATCCTAAATTTGATTGCCTCAAGATATCAATGGAAGCCATGAAAGCCGAAGAAGAAGAAGCAATTAATAAGACAACTGCCGAACAGGACCTCAAAGAGTTTCGTTTGAAATGTAATTCTATTCGTGATATTTGTCAACAGACTCTCGAAGCCAAGAATAATAACGATTCGGTTCTAATTGATTCGCTCCGAAAGAAAGGATCACTTCTTTTCTTATCATTGAAAACATTGAATCGATTCGATAAATATCGTTGTCGTGAAGCGAAGGAAAGGCTACAAACGGCTAAACAGAAAGTCGATTGCTTTCACTTACAGCTGCAGAATATGTTATACGAAGTAATGCATTTGCAGAAAGAGTCCAAAACATGCCTTTCCTTCAAATCTAAGGATGAATCCATCGATTTGGTGCCTTTGGAGCAGTTCCAGGCAGAGGCCGATTCGGACTTAAAAGAAAAGGTTGTGGACAACCATACAACTCATTTGGCACGACTTGAATGGGAATTAAGGCAAAGACAAGAATTGGAAGAGAAGTTGAAGAGCGCTGAAGAAGTGAAGAAGTCTTGCGATGAAGAGATCGTTACTAAACGCGAAACTTTGGAAAAACTTCAACCAATGTTGAAATCGATAGTAGAGGCCACTCAACCCTTATATTCTGAGCTGAATCTTCCCCTTCAAGCCAATGATGCGACACATTCTTTGGCTCAATATCTATCGCGACCTCTGTATGTGCTTTATGTGCAGTTGATATCCTACCGACACTCCACTAAATCCACCTTTTCTGTCAAAATCAATGGCACCGTTGAAGAGGTTAAGACATTTGAATTGAACGCTAAGGGAGAAGAAGAAGAGGAAGAAAATGAGGAGCAGGAAGACGAAGAGGTTCGCAGTTCTAAGAAGAAGAAATCCCGTCACCGAAAGTCAGTGTCTCACTCGCACAAGACATCGTTTCACAACAAACTGATTGTTTGCCATCCATTGACTGTCGAAATCAACTTTACGTCAAATGATTCGACACTGAAATGTGTTTTCAATTATTTGTTGCGTTTGGAAATCGTTTCGATTAAAGTTAGTGTCGAACAGAACACAACTCTCAGTCACTATGAAGTACTAAACGAATCGGTTTTGACTCATCTGTTGTCCTCTGACGACGATGGCCTCCGATCGCCGAATCCGGGAAATGATCACCTTCTTAAGTTTTATGGCATTCAAGAATTCAATTCTCTGACCTCTCAGATCGGATTCGCGTATGAATGGTGTCAGCGTCTGTCGGGTCTCGACTTTATTACAAATTATACTAAAAACATATCCAATCAATTGTCCATCAATTCTATGGATGAGACCATTAAAGGTATTGTCGACAGATTTCAATCAAGACTTGTCCTCCAGAAACAACTCTGCAATTTGGATGCAAATTGTATTGATCTGCCGCCAGCACTGGCCAATCAAACATGTCCTCAAATCCTTTGTCGAATCAAAGAGTTCAAAGAACTGCATACCGAAGACTTCCTGTCTATCAGTCGCTTAAATGATGACATTCTTTTAGAAACGTTGAACGTCGACAACAGTTTCATCTATCGAACAATTCTCGAAAGAGGATCGGCTTCGTTGTCAGCTCTGATTCTGATTCCATTAGATTATCCGAAAAACCCTCCCTTCTTCCACCTGTCGATCGGCAATCAGACTGAGCGTAAAGTTCAAGGATGCGATTCTTCCTTACGAGAGTTGGAACAGTTATTGAACTGTTGGTGTGCAGAGAGCTGTCCTCGATCGTCGGTGTCTTCGCTGTTGTCGTTCCAAATGCATAGATTGCAGTTAGGATTCGATGTATATCTTGAGGCCAATCAGACCACAATCGCTGCCGAAGGACCAAAAGAGTTCGCACAGAAAAAAGTGTTGTCACAAGTGATGACAGGACGCGACCACTGCATACCCTATCACTACGACTCCAAACACAATATATTCACCGCTTAATTGATGACAAAGTTTCAGATTATTCTGTTTTTGTCTTTATTTCATTTTCAATATTCAAATCATTAGAAAAATATATAAATTAGTAATTTTTGTTTAAATAAAAGTATTTTTCGACTCATTTTCTGAATTAATGATTAAAATTTGATTACCTTAAGTGAAGTTTCATTTTAGTAAACTCTTATGGAATGAATTGATTTTACTTCTAATGATTATGCCTTTGAAGGGCTTTCCCTTCATATGATCAACATTTTAATAATAGATGAGAATTAGTTTCTATTCTAAGGATTCAAAACATTGTTTTCATAAATAATTCCAAAGAAATATCATTCAAATTATGACAAAATTCGTTCAATTAATCAGAGTTTGAATAATGAAATAATGAGGAAAACAATCAAATGAAAGAAACAATTGAATGCCACAAAAAACTTAAATATACAAATTGAGACAATTGGTCCAAGTATTTGATTCGATTAACATGGGATCAATTATTTATGTAATAGAGTTGGAGATAAGTAAACAGAAGTTAAATAATTTGTGTCTGAATTCCACTGAGAATTATGGATACTATAGAAGAATGGATTAACATTTGTTGTTAACATAGGATTACAATTTGAATTCGAGTGAAGACTGCTCTCAAGTGATGACAAACTACAAGAGTTTGAGTTTTTGTCCTCCAATTCTGGTGTTGACAATGTCTGCGGTTGTGAGATGTGATGGTATTGTTGTTTCCGACTGTGTTGTTGTTCCAATATAGTCAATATGTTTGTGGCCGCAATGCTCTCTGCATTGGCCGCTAACCTCTCTTTCTCTCTCGACTGATCTTTTTTATGCTTTGTTCGACGGTTTTGGTACCAGATCTTAATCTTAGCATAAAAGTAGAATTAATTGCATGTATTTAATTAAATTTTAAATTGGCAAACTTTGCAATTGTCGTCTCTCTCTCTCTCTCTCTCTCTCTCTCTCTCTCTCTCTC
>JAQGCS010001855.1:0-12001 GCA_034702105.1 Fuscozetes fuscipes | reverse complement strand
CCCTCCCCTAGAAAAATTTTGAAAAACCCCTACCCTAGACCCCCCCTAGAGTCAAAAAGCTTGGCCATCCCTGATATAACAGGTATACCTCATAGAGCCGAAAAATTCTCGCCGAGCAAAGAGAAGGGCAATAAATTCAATTTTCAAAAGAAAACCTAACCCCTAGACCACCTAGAAATTTTTTGTCTTCCACCGGGCTAGACCTCCCTAGAGCTTAGGCTACCCTGCTTTAAAGGCTTTCCTTCGTTTGGAAAAGAATTCAATACCAGAATTCAGCAGTGGCTCAACATATAATTTATTGGGTGGGGTGGGCGCACTTCAGTGACACTTCAGAAAAGTCACCTAAAATTGGAATTCCTAACTTAAATGAATTTTTAACATTATAATTGATCAAGTACACACCGACCCTCGAAGAGTGAGCGTAAAATCGGAAATTTTTCGACACTAAACAAAATGCGATTAAATCTAATGATTGACTCAATTAACAGAGCGTTCGCTCAGTGTATGTGACGCTCGATTTTGAAAGCAATAGTTTGGTCTAAAAAATAGATTTCCTAATGAAAAAAGCATTACAACGATTAACGAGGGATTGACTGTCACTACGATCACAGAAGAGGTCTTCACTATAGAGCAAATCAATGGACAAAAAGAGAAAACAAAAAAGCATTGAGTCGTACGTCGAAGTCTGTAGAGAAAGCTGGAGCACACATATCCTTAATTGAGGCACAACACCTCAGGGGATAATTTCATTAGTGTATCGCACTTTCCTCTACTACTGATCGATGTTATGTTCCGTTTCTTATTCTCATTCTTCTCGTCCGCATCACTCTCTTTGAGTCTCTGCTCTCTCACCACAAATGAGATTTCTCTCCCTCTCTCCTTAAGACAGATTCTTTGTATATACCAGTACTTTACTCCTGTTATACCAGAGCAGAAAAACACAGTTTCAGTAATAGAAACGTCTCATTTTTGTTGGCTATGAAACTTAAGAGCCAATGAGATATTGATCTAACTTAACCTGAAGTCTATTTCGGATCAAATGGGTCTCTCTCTCTCTCTCTCTCTCTCTCTCTCTCTCTCTCTCTCTCTCGCAAATGATTAAATTGCTTTTATATATGAAAAGAATGTTTATTATCTTAGATAATTAATCTAACTCATGATTTGAAGAAACCGGAGTCATTTGGATTTTAATTATAAATAAGATTAATTCTAATATTTAATTTTTCAATTTGATATAATCTTGATTATATATTCTTGAAAATGGTATATTACATTTAGTTTCTAGATTCAACTTAATGGACTTTTAATTTTAGAAAAGATGATATATGAAGTGTGCCTTGGAAAATTTTTATATACGAAATTGTAAAACTTGCTCAGCCAAAGTTATTACATTACTTTAATAAACCAAAATTATGAAATATAAGTAAGTTAAATTTTAAAAAGAACCTAATGCAAAAACAAACTTGGTCTAAAGAGTGATTAGAGATCATTACAATCAGGGATGGCCAAGGGGGTTGTGGTCTTACCCCCTACAGTCAAAAATTTTGGGTTTATCCCCCCTAGAATTTTTCGAAAATATAACATTACAGGTATACCCCAACCCTCGCCGCTGAGCGAAGCGAGGCAGCTCGTATTTTGGAAAAAAAACTCTAAGGGGGAACTTTTTGTGTTTTTGTCGAGCTTGAATTTGCATTTTTGTTTTGCGCCAGATTTAAAAAAAACTACCCCATAGACCCCCTACCCTAGAAAAATTTTGACAAACCACCCCCTAGAGCCGAAAAGCTTGGCTATCCCTGATTACAATTAAAACAACCTAGCAACCAAATGAGCCAAGACTTTCCTAACATTCATATATTAAATTAACGCTTTAATAATCAAGTTTTCAATTAACAATAGATTTTAATGAGAATTCAAAATTAGTACAAAAAATATAATCTTGCCAATTTTCATTTTTTGGTATCACTATAGTTAGTAATTTTTTTTAAAGAGAAAAATTATGCTACACTATGACTATTAATGGAAGAAAGACCTTCATTAAAACTTAGAACTGAGTCCCTTAAACTAGCTTGGCCATAGCTTATAAAAGTGGATGAGCTGCGCGTCGGTCTTCGTCGGCTCACCGCAGATATCACGGGATTAGAACAGCCATATCGCCGATAAACAAAAACTAGAGCCACGATTATACCAATCATTATTATGGCAAATGTGATCCATGGAATGATTGCAGCACGTTCCTTCAGTTCAATTGATGCAAGGGATTCAGGAATGAAGTATTTATCATCTACAAATTATTTGTTTCATTTTTGTAGACCAAAAATAAATTGAAAAAATTTACCAGCACAAATCGGCTCTTCGACACTCCAATGTCCATTTTCAGTACAAACAGCAGTGCGAGGTCCTATCATTATATGTAGGCCTTGATTAATATTCTCCACACGGCAATTGTACTGGACAATAGTGCCCAAAACTGCCACTTCTTTATTGTTTATAACAAGAGTGTTATAATATTTGCGTTGAAGAAATCCCCTGGAATTGTCCTTGTTCATGTGACATAATTCATATAATTCGCATCTTGGAAATGAATCCTTTGGGTGAAACAAAAATAAAAATATTCTTTCAGTAAAATGTACAATCAGAGCTCAAACAGCAGACAAAAACAGCTTGCAAAATAAAAATCACTTTATCCAACAAAGCCACCTCACATCTAGCACAACTAAGGTTAAGGATACTTACGCATTATGCGCAATAAAGATAATGGAAATTTTTGTATAATCTTGATAACTACTCCAGTCTCATGGAGCAGAAATTATCACCAAGCTTATTGTAGTGAATATACAAAACGGGGTATTGTTAGGTATTTTTTTTGCTTTACATTATATTCCCTTTCATTCTAAACAATAGACTGTTGAATAATATGTGAGTCAATAATTGATCAATCCACATATTCTTCTCTGTCCCTTGTTTATATTATAATCATAGTTTATTCTAAAAGCATAGATTAGTGAGGTTACAAATGACAAACCTTCCATGTTCCGAATTTACTACAGCGAACAAATTCATTGCCAATCAATTGATACCCATTTTTACAGCGATACCGAACATAACCGCTCTTATGCTCCGAAATAATTTCAGAGTTGGGTACATTTTCTGGTATTCCACAATCTTCTGATGACTCAAATATCATAAGCCCACAAAATGTGATATTTGTTGAATTGAAATTTTTATGAAACTCATCAGGGTTCAAATGAACATTGATTGCATTTGTTCTGCTAGTATCAAATTGGGGCTGCATTTTATTGCTATTTTATTTAAATTACTTCATTACTATTTGCTAAGAAAAATGTGCTAGTACCTATTCTCAGATTCTGTTTCATCGCACTTGAAAGAAACCATTGTAACTCCGCCGTAATCATCGAAATCACCAGTTTCAATTACCTTAGTCACCTGACAACCAGATTTTTGTGCATAATAATAATGATCAATATCTGCAGTGACTGGCGATGACTTGATTTGGGAGGCCCTGTGCACTTTAAACATGTTTTCCTCCAATTCATGAAACATGTTCTTCGCTCCAAATCTGAGGGCAAAATACGACACTCGCACTGGCATTGACAGGTATACATTGAAGCTTACTTTTGTGCCCTTGTTCATATCTAGTGACACACATTTGCTATAATCTGGGAATTAGTTCAAATCATCTGTTATTCTCCTAAAAAATTATTTACAGTACAATTTTACCTCTCTCTAGATAGTTCCAGTACAAATCATCATTATTAGTGCCCAACGGGTAATACATTTGAATGGGAAATTCACCCGACCCTTTATCATAAGAAACTTGTACCGAGGCAGCTCGACTTATTTCTGTGCCACCAACTGGATTGTAGCACGAGCCAATACTTCCAACCCATGAGCCATTAATGCATGTGCGGGATTCAAAATCACTGGCCATATATGTGAACTTGGACTCACAGTGATAGGTTATAACAGACCCGTTCGGATAGGTTGGCATCAAATCAATCCTTTCCTGAATACTTGCTATGTATATATTGAGAAGCTCTTGGTCATATGTATAGACTTTTGAAAATTTAGGTATAGCTGGTAGATTACACTCATCTATTCGGTGGAGATATTGTGCACTGAAGTGAGCAAGTATTATTTTAAGATGTCATAAGATATAAGTAAACAATAGATATTTACAATTTGGGTAATTTTGATTCAGTTTTGAGAATGTCCTCGTTTAGTTCAGCCAAGTATAGTGTGAAATCGTTTTTGTCTAAAAGAATTGTTAAAATTGGATATTATATCATGGTCATTTTTAAGAATAATTTAATATTCAAACCGAGACAAACAGGTTCCTCTCCACTCCAATTACCACTCGTCTGGCAAAAGCTGATGGAGTCTCCAATCAGAGTCTTATTAAAAGAATCTTTGTTGTTTTTCTCATCTTTAACACATGAATATATAGCGTGAGTGCCGTTTACGGCACTAATATTGCCGTCAAAACTGTACAAGTTTCTATAAGTGACTGACAGATTCAATTCGTTTAGTCTAGACTTGTTCATTAAATGGCAAGACTTGTCAGGAAGGCATGTGGGGAATGGGTCCTTCCACTTATTGTCGATTCCACACATTACTACCTGGAATCAATTGTGAAAACTAATTGCGAGTAATAATCATTATTTACCGAATTGCCGTCCAAATGGAAGCCTTCTTCGCAAGCAAACTTATATCCGATGGGAATGGGGCTGTGCATTATTAGGTCAAACTCTGGACTATAGTTTGCAAAAAGAGGAACGTCGGGACTTCCACACGAGCCACTAGTAAACGACCGAAAGGGTAGTGTCTCAGAGACATGGAGTTCACAAACAGTCAAATCATTTAAAGCGAAATAAATGGTTATATTTGTTAAGTACTCGAATCGCAAGTTATTCATATCTTCGTAGTTCTGACTAATTTCCAAGTTCCTAATCTCACAGTTAAATGAGTAGCGAAAGAGTTTTGCCGCCATATCCACAGTTTCTACTTTCTGGGCCTTACACTCACGATAATCGCTCGTAAAAACACCCTGGATTACTGACTCGCTTTTTTGTAAATCAATTTTGTCGGAAATGTCCTTGTTGTAAATAACTATTTGAACACTAAATACCTGTGAGATGGCTCTCTTGAACACAACCCTCCACTCAAGACTCGTCACATTTGATGCAATTGTCGTATGAATACATTCGTTGGGATTTTTATCATAATTGCCATAATAGGTCATACCTTGATACTTTTTATTGTCTTGCATTAAGTTCGGATTATAATAAAGTTGTGCTGAATTGTATGTCTTAGTGATTGTGTGGTTCTTAATGTTCACCACTTCTATGCGTTCCAAAGAATGTCGAGGAATCTCAAGAACTGTAAGAAAAAGATTAAATAAATTACCTTTTATAGGATCAAGGTAAATTTACTCACCGCATTGAGGTATATCACCCTTCCATTTACTCTTAGAGCACTGGCGTTTGTCATTTCCAATCAAATGCATATTTTCATATTCACAGTAGTATTCGATAACATCGTCTTCAAAGTAGACACTTGTGAAGGGTCTCACTTTCATGTGGACGGGTAGTGCAGGAAAACCACAGTCACATATTATGCCAATAAATCTGTTCCATATAAATACAATTGAAAATATTCGATAAATTGAAAACATTTTTTGTTTGCATCAAATTTTTAATAAAATATTCGCTCTTCAAATGCTTTTCGTCAAATGATTTTGGGGTTTATAAAAATCAATTCCCTTTCTCTTTGAACACCGTTTATGACACAAATCTGTTTAAACACAAATTTTGATTAATTAAGACATTTTTATTCCACTCTTATTATACGAAATAATTATTAGAATTTGCTAGAATGAATGAATGAATGAGAGAGAGAAAGAAAGAGAGAGAGAGAGAGAGAGAGAGAGAGAGAGAGAGAGAGAGAGAGAGAGAGAGAGAATTGGAATGAATCACGCTTATTGATATTTGTTCAGGCATACTCTAACAATGATAGAATTTTCATTATATTCTGAGTGCACTTCTTGTTTAAGGCTTCAAAAATGTATTTATATTTAGATCTTATATTTAGAAATATTTTAATCTTAATTTCATTGATCGAGACAATTTTATGTGACTGTGGATTACCCGGCATTCCCACCAACGCTAAAATTGATTCATTTGAGTAATATTTAAAATTTCTAATTTATTTAAATGCTCTGATGATTTAATTTTCAGATTTATTTATTCAGAGGAATCACAAATTGAATACTATTGCGAATTACCAGAACTGGTTTTATTGAATGGAAGGACCAGGGTCTGTAAAAATGGAAAGTGGGTTGGTGCTATTCCTTTTTGTGGTAATTCTAACTTGAAAATAATGTTTACAAAATTTAACCTTTATCATTTAACAATTGCAGCCGAAGAAATTGGTGAAAACTCAATCGACCAAATTCAAATAAGTGATAGAAGGGGCAAAAGAGAAAATAACTCCAATCCTATTAAAAGTAGAGACGGGAAAGCATTTTCCGGTACCTTAGAAAAAGGGGAGTGTATTAGCAGTAGAGGGGGTTCGTTGAAGCCGATCACCTTTCTTATATTACTGCACAAACAATATTTGCATATCTCTTATTTCGAAGTTGTCTTTCATACGGCAAAAGCCATTAATTCAAGTGATATATTGCTTGAAGCTTTATTAATTCAGAATCGTGTGTGCTCGGTATCAGTGGGACAGCCATCAGTCGCGCCCTCATATCTTTTACGGCTTAAATTTATTTGCGATTTTGTGACAAATACTGACGACGAGACCGAATATGTCTACTATACTGACGATATGATTCAAAATATAACCCTCAAGTAAATATTTGGAACAACCCAGCAACTTCACTGACTTTTCTTCCAATAGATTAGACTCTAATTCTCTATCGATTTGCGAAATTCGATTGTTTTATCAAAGATTTAATTCTCCACATCGTTGTGGTTCTCCGGATATGCCCACCCACTCCAGTGTGGACCTGGTTGAGTTCGGCAGTAAATACGGAGCGATGCCTAACTATCAATTCACTTGTGATCGGAATTATGAACTACTTGGCAACAGAGAGGTCAGATGTGGTATCAATAACCGGTGGCTAGATGAATTTCCTGCCTGTGTGCCAAAAGTGAAATGCCCAGTGCCACCTGAAGCTCCAAACAGTGAAATGATAACTATTAGACAATTCTATATTAATTTTGAAACATATAATGGAAACGTTACGGCAATAGTTGGCTCACAAGTCATCTATACGTGCGATGACTCACAAAACTCCCAGAAAATTATGATTGGTGACTCTATCAGAGTTTGCACTGAAACTGGTCAATGGTCGGGTATACAACCTTATTGTTTAGGTAATATATATAAATAAATACGTATCATACTTAATTGTTATCTATCTAGATTTGTCTGAACTAAAAGTGGACAAATATAAGGAGGTTTTCGACCAAAAAGTTATCAACGAAACAAAAGTGGAAAATCGGTAACCATTTGATTTTAAAATGATCCTACTCATTTACCACATTATAACTTAAGTTATCAAAATGAGAGCACAGACTGTGGATTCCCTGCTATGCCAATGTACGCAAAGCCGTCGCCCTCCCGATGGATGTCAGAAGACATTCGCAGTCATTATCAAAATGGGTCTAAAATTCAATTCCGATGCGAATCAGCCTTTCATTACATGTATTCCCAAACAAAAGTTAGAAAATGTGTCGATAGAAAATGGACTGGCCAAGTTGGAAAGTGTGGTCAGTATATTCTATTTAGATTCTTATACTTGATAAAATTACCGAAACTTGTTCTGAACTAGCTAACTCTAAATTTTTTAAAATAGTAAAATGTTATTAAACTCATTTTATTAATGTAGAAACTAATCATGGTGGTAGTCTTCAGCTCTCTAGTATTTTGGTGGCCAACTATAGTAGGGTTATTAGTTTATGGCCTCGACCCGAACCTAATGAAACGAATATAACCACAACTAATTATTTTGACCAAAGCGCATATGGCAATTGGGACGGCACATGTGACGCTCCTTTCAATATTACAGCCAAACAGCAAATAATTTTAAAACTAAACGACACTCAACCCATTTCCTCTTTCTTGATTGAAATTAAGCCAGGAGGTCTCTATGGGGGTTACAGCAGCTATGGTAATAAAAATAATGTTAGTATAAAGCCCTTGGTGGCTAAAATAGGTACAACAGTTTGCACTGCGGAGACAATATATGACTACCCTCCCCATTCTACCCATTTGGTATTTATTTGTGACAATGAGTACAGTGCTAGTGATTATTCTGTGTCGGTTGGTATCGACGAAATCCTTGTATATGTTTACCCTGACCAATTTGATAAGAAGTTTGACCCGAAAAATGTAAGCCTGTGTTCACTGATGTTATTCCACTCATCGAAAAACTGTGGAATACCTGACAGACCCCTAAATAGTTTTGTCAGAATAGATAATCAAATCGCTTACTATTCGTGTGAAGAAGGCTTCGAACTAATCGGTAGGTTCTGTCACTTCTGTTCACTTTGATTAATAAAATGATCTATTTATCATTTTTATCAATAGGTGATAGTCAAGTCATGTGTCTACCAAATGGAAAATGGAGTCGAGAGTTCCCAATTTGCAAAATCAAACCTGACTTATGTCCAAAGGCTCCAAGTGATCTTGGTGTCTTAGAACAGTATACGAATACGGCCAATAACACTATAGTTATGGGAACTCTTGTAAATTATCAGTGCTTTCCAACTATACCAGGGTTTGAGGGCAGGCCATTGCTAGTAGGGTCGCGAACAAGAATATGCCTGTATAATGGACAGTGGAGTGGTTCCAAACCCTTCTGTATCGACTCGAGCAAATACCAAGGCAATAATATGGAGTCATTTTCTTTATCAACTAAAGCCTTGATAATAATATCTGTTGTATCAGTTTCTACCATAATTGTAATTATATTGATAGTATTGATCGTGGTCTTCCATTTAACTCAAAAGTGTTATGAATGCTGTTCTCTATGTCTTAAACGACATTCAACTGAACGACAAAAGGCTGAACAGAGCTCTGATGTCATTGAGAATAAGATTTCGGTTAGACCTCAATCTCGAGTAGATATCAACGAAATCAATGAAACACTTAATAAGCTTGCCAATTTTAATTTTGACGATCATCAAAAAGACGTTCAAGCTAATCCGATTGATTCGAATGCATGAATTATGACGCAATCAGACTGATTGACTTAAATTATGTTTATTCATTGCAAAATAATCTTGGGAAATTTGTAATTTTAGTTTATTTTATAGATTAATCGCAAATAAAATTATATCAACAAAAATGTATTTATAATCTCAAGAATATCAGTGATGGACAAAGGGTGGGTATAGCCCAAATACCCCCTGAGTTTTGAGTTCGGTTAGACCCCCTGAGTTTGTGGCTGAGAACCCTGCTGTCCAAAATTTGTACCCTTTCCATTTTTTACCTTTCACCTACAAAAATACTTATCCTCCCCTGAGTTCGAGCTGGAAGGACCCCCTGAGTTGGAGGAACTTGGCCATCACTGCTAGAATACTATTCAAAGTTTTTTTTGGAAATAATTTCTCAGAGATTTTTCCCAATCTTTTGAATAATCATTAAAAGCAAATGACTTTAAACTATTAAATAATCAAAAAGTTGTCATAAATCCTTAAAATCGATTTGATTTGTACTCAAAATTATTTAATTAATTATTTATATAATTTTGGCCAAAAATCTGTCATAAGTTCAAACCCTTCGAACACTTCTACCCTTTTATAATCAAAAGTTTATATTAAGTTATTAAGTAATTTATTGATAATGAGTAAGGACAAATTAAGTTAGAAAACTATTTGAAAACATATTTTCCAGAATATTATTGATCAAAATTAATTGCTGACTCAAATATTAATATTTGTAAAGAGACAGGTAAACATTGTAGATATTCACAAATAGATAGGGAGGTCATAAACTTTGTACTTTGGAAAGTGATCGATGGTACTTTGATTTTGGCAGATTGCAATTTGGACACTCAAATGCCTAAAATTCTATTCCCAAATGTAATCAAAGCATTAAATAAAAATAAAAAACATTTCTTCAAAGCTTGTTATAAATATAAATAAATACCAAGAGCCAATAATTATTACATAAATGAATTTTATTGTAAGCTAAAAGAATTTTTTGTTAAAATTACCTAGTAAACTAATAAAATTAATTTTCATTTTTTAATTATTTGATTTAGGTATTCTAAATTAAAACGAAAGAAAGTATCAAGTACTTTTGACATCAAGTAAGATACTTACATATAAAATTAAGCTACAAAAAGGATTTGGCTGTATTTAAGCGTAAACAGTTGGCAGCAAAAACAAATAAATTAGCATAATATAAAAGCTATCAGTTTGTAATCGGAATCAATTTTGAGAAAACATTTGAGTACTTCTGGAAAAACCAAATTATATTTAGAGATAAAAGTGAAATACTGTTCCGTTGATCGTTGTATTCATCAAAACCACAAAACATATGAATATTTCTAATCTTTTATAAACAGGAAATGATGTTCAGGAACAATTGCGATCTTAAAACTAAACTGCAATGGTACAAATTTCAATTCAAATTGATTCTGAGTCTATAGTAACAGTATTTTCTCATTTTAAAAATGGTTGATATGGGCTCTAAATCCTTGAAAATTATTAAATACAATCAATTCATCTCAATATTACATAAATTAATGAATTGGTTATCAGTCAATGATTATTAAATGTTCAAGATAACTATAAGAAATCATTATCACTGAAGAATGAAAAGTTTAATCAAGTTCAAAAACTAGCTGTTCGGAATATTTTCCAATTAAATGTTCAATAAAGTACCCTGAAATCAAGTGCTCATTTGTTTAAATTGGTTATAATACCCGAGCAAACAAACTCTAAGGGAATGATGCTTAAATCAAATAGATAATAGTTATTTATCATTTCACGTTCTGTACATCTGATCGCTCAGAATTTGTTACGGAGTTTACTAAATAAGAGATTATTGTATTATTTTATTATTAATCTAAGGATTAAATCATTTTTTAATTAGAGTTCAAATATGACTCATTTGATTCGAGATAATTGACTGTTTTATTGCAATTTAGGCTCAATTTATAAATAAGATGTCATTCTCTAGAATTAGTGCTTCGATAGAAAAACTCAGAATTATCTCAAAGCTAATCAAAATTACAGTAAAACCTGTGTATTAAAACCTATTTAAAGTTAGAGATATTGTATTGAACATAATCTAGCTATTTTATAACCTCATATCAATGTGAAATTAACTTGGTTTTGTGAACTTTAATCGGTTAAAAGTTGTGAATAAAGCAAGATTAAATGCATTCAGGCTTATACGATTTCAACGCACATATGTACATGTACAAATAGGCCTTAAAATTTGTAAAATCTTTTGCACTGTCCGTTTATCTCAAGTGTTATTGACGAATGATTTGGTGAGAGGTTGGGATGAAAGCACTCTATTATCCCAAGAGTTTATATAAGACATGAGTCGGACTCTGATCGCTAACATTTATATTCTGGTCCAACGAATAGTTGTTTGCATTTCAAGTGATTTATTAGCTATTATTCAAAGACCGGAATAAAAGCCATTCATTTGATTCATTGATGGTTTCAATTTTGATGTGAATTCAACTGTTTTGGACAAATTTATTAAACATGGTTGCTTTCAACAAGAAAGTAGCACTAATCTTAGTGCTAAGTTTCTTAGCAGGTATGTTTTCATTATTATAATTCCGCTTTCCTATTTTTTAAATCCAAATAATTATATGTTTATTATATTACTGGTTAATTTTAATAATTTTAATACAATGTATTTACTAGTGTATAGAATAATAGTTTTTTATCGAGGGTAAAAAGTCACTATAAAAGTTGCTTAAAACAAGCCAAATAGTTAGTGAAAT
>JAQGCS010001854.1:0-12002 GCA_034702105.1 Fuscozetes fuscipes | reverse complement strand
AGAGAGAGAGAGAGAGAGTGAGAGAGAGGGGGGGGGTTGTTCAGTGGAGTTCAAAATGTGATGAATAATAAATTATATAAACAGGTGCAAATTAATTGATTTCATTTCTCTAATGTAATAGTTTTTCACAAAATAAATCAAAAATTCACTTAAATGGTGTAATCGATTCATTAAATACATTTAAAATAATGAAATGCCCGAAGTATTTAAAACAGTTTAATTATGGCAGCCAAGGATGAACAAGCTCATTTAATTATTTAGGACGATTAATTTATGTATATTTTGCCAGAAAAGGTCAAAATATGGCCATTTATTTATTTTTTCATAAAATCGTTTTAATTAAATCTTAATAACTTTATATTTTTCAGAACTCATCTTTCAAACTCAACGTGTTCACCTAATGGCATCCCTAGAAGGCCAACGGAGAGGGCTGTCTTTTTATCATTCAATGAGATATTATTCTCTATCAGAAAGTTATTTGCATTTTGAATAAAAAGCTTAATATTAATAATAAACAAAATAAGTTCAGATTTGGAATCCAATAATAAAACCTCTTAGAGAAACAGTTATCACAAAAATTTAGTACAATTCCAACACTTAACCAATTTTTCTCAATTTAGTTAATACTTCGACAAAATTGAATACGAAGTGAACTAAAAGAAGAAAATCTAATTTTGAATATTAGATACAATTAACACAAATTTGTGTCAATTCTTATTTGAAGAATAGATGTTTGAAAGAGTGTTTCAAATGATTTGAATTTGTGTTTCAAAATTAGTAAATCTATTTTTAGAACTTTTCTATCAGATATTCATATATTTTATTTGTTTTCCAATGGATTTGAATTTAATTATTCGGTTATTTACTGAAAATCTCGCCGAAACTAATGTAAAGTTTAAAAATATTGTTGACTTACAGACTGGTAGTGTTTGAACTGATATTATTAGGAAGTGCTGTCAAATTAGCATTTGTGCAGTCAGTGGTAAAGGAATGGTCTTCGTTTGCTTTGCAAGAGCATTCTCCAGGACAACTGTATGGCTGAGATGATGATAAATTAATGGCAGTTCTAAGTGTAGGCGCTGTTAATGTTGTGTCGGCTGAGGCAACAATCAATGAATTGGTTACAAACAATAGGAGTGCCACTAATTTTGTGATTACGCCAAACCATTTGTTAATCGACAAAGTTTTACGACTCATTCGAACAGTGCTATCGATAGCCATCGGCGATCCCTTCGTATCAGAACCTGAGTTGGGATATCCGGTGGCAATCAGTAGCGGGCGTTGGCCTCTCATTATTATCCACTATTAATACATTCAAAGTTGAATTTGTTGACCGAATAATAGCTGTTTGGCTGCAAAAGGACAGCATTTATGCCTTTATGTAAAACCTTTTAAAACAAACATCTTTTAAATCGAACTTATTTTTAATAATAAATACGAAAACCCTAACAAATAGAGAGTAGTCCTTGAATTTGGGTCGCATTCAGAGGTAAATAATCGCTTTCGGATCAGACACTCAATAACAACGACTGAAGAGTCAAAGAGAAACTCATATAAATTGATGTCTACTTCACTTAAATACTGGCTATTAGTCGATAAACTCTTAGATTTATTGTCGGCATCTAATAATTTATTCGACTTTTCTGATTCCCTCGAATGCCTTTTTATAGTCTAAATATCAATTAGTTTTGTGCTTGATTATAATCCATTCTTATTTAACCAAAACTATTTATTGATTTTTTTCAAACTAATCGTATTCTTTACATGTTTATCAATTTTTTTCAAAACAAAATATTTTTCCATTTTTTAAAACTTTGTTTAATGAATAATTCAGAGATAATTTTAATACTCTTTTAAAGAATAAGTTTCAACGAAGAAAAAATTGACTCTTCTTTGCATAAAAGATGAGCGAAAGTCAGATCTATTTATTGCACATCATATCTATTGCTCGACTCAATCGACGAAAAGCTTTTTCAACGCATAATATTAAAGTTATGGAAACTTACAATTGAGAGGAGAGACTCTTCAGGCGAGTCATCGCTTGAATTAGATGTCGATCCAAGAGTTTTAAAAGTATACGGAAAACAATAATTTTGGTCCGAAATATATAAATATTCCTCAAAATTCTGCTCTAATTTTCAAACTTATAATCAAAAACTTTTTTGTAAATTCGAGACATTTTTGTCTTTTAACTTAATTAAGACATAAGTTTATCAAAACATTTCGCACAAGTGTTAGGCATCAGAGATGTGTTCTCTCCGTTTGCCTGCATTTCAATAGATAGTGAAAAAATTCATTCATCTCTTGCTTTGGTTTTGATAGTATGGTTTGCTTTTAGTAAAGCTGTGGAGCAGTCGCGCAGTCACTGCCAGTGCTCTCTCTGAAAGTGGCGTTACTTAATATTCACTGAAAAGTGAACAAAACTTCAAAACAAATTTTTTGTTGTTTTTAAATCAACTTATAATACATTTTTTTCGTAAATTCATTTTGAGTTTAAAAATATTTATTATCGAAACAAATATCTGGTTTGCGATCGATTTTTATGGCATTAGTCCATAGTTTAGGTGCGACTGAAGGCTACGCCAAAGACTTGATACGTCATATTATGCCATAACCCGGTCATCGCATAAACGCAGAATTTCTCTCTATTTTCTTCTTTCAATTCAAATAATAAGTAGACTTTACTTCAATAGACGTTTCGATAATTGAATTGCGAATGGATTCAGAATAAACTCATTGAGCAATAAAACAAATCAAACAAAACCTGGACATTCAAACACACAAAGAAATCGAAATCAAAAAAGAAAACAATCGATTGAATTCATGAATATCTCTGATTAGACAATATATGCGAATAATAAGCAATTGATATAATGAAAGATATAATGGCTTTTGTGGATCAGATGAGTTGCAAAAGAGATCTGATGTATAAATTGTGGTCTACATTACACTCTGAGGAATACTTAACAGACATCCAACTAATGGCAATAGAATTCCATGAATTAAATATTAAATGCGGTTATCTTTCGTTTCCTAATTAACTGATTTCTCATTCAAATTGTTTGAAAATTAAACCAAATTTTCAAATCAAGTAATGAATGAAACAAATTATGTTTTATTGTTTTTGATTATGCGCTCAAAAACTGCTTAAAATTCAATTATTCCTTTGATTCATCTTTTTCTGAGAATTAAAAGTTATACCAAAATAATTGAATAAATTTATTTGATTGAATTGATTTATGAGCAAGAGTGCTTCGCACAAATTTGGACTCTTCTATTCATAAGTAAATAGTTTGTGAAAAGACTATTTGCGGAAATGGTAGGTATTATCACAAATGTCACATAATTACGAATGATTGTGCCTAGTCATTCTGCAATGAATGCTCACAAATTTGTTATGTTTTGCGATACGGACCCACTTTTGTTCATTTGTTTTACTTTTCAATCGCTTAACATTAGAAAATTTATCCTCAAATTCACTCTTAAATGTTTTAATCAGAGTTTTGTGAAAATGTTTGCCTTTTATTCCGTGCTTTTAATGTTTTTTGTCTGTGGATTAGAAAGACTGGACGCACAGCAGGCTTATCCTCCAATTCCAGCTAATGTACGGCCTATCCAACAGATAGGAGCCGTACCAGAGCCTATTCAACCACCGATTCAAACAGGACTAGTATCCCGTATGTAACACATTTGTGACAAAATATCGATTGCAATGAACTGTAAACTTCCAAATTCAGAAATTCTTGAGAGTAATTGTTGAATAAAGATAAATTGATCCAAGTTGAGATTACCCAGGAAATAGAACTCTTTGGTAGTCTCTTCACGTATTTCAAAATCAGAAGTTTTGAAAAAACTGTTGAATTGAGTCCTCAATTGATAAATGATTTATTGGTTTTTTACGAATTTTATATCATTTTATCGTTTTGTTTGTGATCTGAATATTAAATTCAAATCAAATCTTTTGAAATGTTTGGCAATTGTTCTGTCATTCGATTATTTTCAGAGAGTGGCGGCACAAGAGGTTCGACGCGATGTTATGTCTGCAACTGGTCTATAGTGCAGTGCTCTGACTTCAACTGCTATAACAATCCCGACATTTGCACAAATAATAACTTCAGTCCATCTCTTGTACAACAGGCTGACTGTCCGGCCGGTTGTGAACAGTTCGTTATAACTGATCCAAATGGTAAACAATTTCTCATTTAATGGTTTTATCACAAATTTTATTGTCTTTCAATCCAAGGGATTGTACAGCAATGGAGGCGTAATTGTGCTCCGGGTCAGTATTGATTTTCAATTTTTTCTAATTCTTTTTAAGTGCTCTCATTTTTCTAAATCTTTCGAAACACTTCCAAAAAAGTAAACTCTTTTTAGGATTTGAGTTAAAATAACTTTTGAGTAGAAGTGAGGGAAAAAACTTTAAACTATTTTTCAATAATTGAGAAGCAATTCAATCATTTGTCATCATTTCAGGCAATATTCGTATCTCTGGCTTCAACTGTAGGACAGAATATCAGTTGGGAATACGCGTCGATCGATGTCTTTGTAACAAAAATTGGTGCAATAGTTCTCCTCATATGAGAGCAGACATTGTCGTCATTACTGTCTTCTGTCTCATCACTGCTTTTATTTTATTTGATTTATTTTATTAAACTTTAATTAATTTTAATCAAAGGAATTCGCCAAAAAAATAAGTCAACCTTGTTAAACTCTAAAAATCTTCACTTAATGTTTGAAAACCATAGAAAAGAATTTAATAAAAGATTTTTACATTGAAAACATTTTATTTCCATTTATCAAGAAACTAAATGAAAAAAACTTTAATGTTCTTGTTAATTTCAAATAGAAATGAAATAAGGGTTCAATAGTTAACTGTTGTACAAAAACGGACGTCCTTTATGTGAGGCATTGGACACATGTCTGATGTGTTTATATTTCCTCTTCCTTTTCGTAAGGCTATACAAATAGTGGACAAACATCTCATTTGATGATTAATTAAATTGATTTTTAGTCAATTGATAATTGATTTCAACTCAAATGTGAGTCAAATTCAATAATTAAAGTCTGGTTTTCCAAATGAACGACTCGTTTACTAAGTTTTAATTGATTTAATGGCAGATAATTTGATTCAAAGAGAGGCTGTTTTTGAACTGAAGATCGTCGAAGATGTTGATGCCTAAGAAGGACAGAACTGCTATTTACGAATACCTCTTCAAAGAAGGAGTAATGGTGGCCGAGAAGGACTTCCACGCGCCGAAGCACCCAGCACTCGAGAAAGTGCCGAACCTTCACGTTATTAAAGCTCTTCAGTCACTTAAAAGTCGAGGTTATGTTAAGGAACAGTTCGCGTGGCGTCACTACTACTGGTATCTGACCAACGAAGGAATCCAATATTTGAGGGATTTCCTTCACTTACCCCCAGAAATAGTACCGCCCACTCTTAAACGACAGGTCAAATCAGACTCCGCCCGACCCCGAACTGCGAAGGGTTTGTTATCTTTATATTTTGGTTTTGTTTTATATAACATCTCTTTTGATTACAGCGGAAGAGAGTCGACCGCAAAGAGATGGCGGACGAGAGAATTATAGACGCGATAATTATGGCGATGGAGGAGCGCCCCGAGAGGACAGACAATTCGTTAGTTTTTGCTCTCATTTTTCTGTCATTTATTTTAATGGTTTTTATTTGTTTGAATAGAGAGGAGGTTTCGGCCGCGGAGGCGGGGGTTTTGGTCGCGGAAACTAATTTAATAGCGATTTTGTTAATAAAAGAATACATTTTTGAAATGAATAAACATTTGAGTCATTTCTAATTGACTTTATTTTCTTTAATAATATATTTGGAGTCAACAGAGAATTGCTTTAAAAGTATTAAAACAAATGAATCACTTTTTTGGTTTGTTATCTATTTGTTTGTGTTCTTGTTTTCTGTTTGTCCACAAATTACTTCGCATTTTGATGGCGTTTTCGCCTAATTTCCAGCGAGCGATGGACATTCTGTTGAACTCATTGATAGCCATAAGAACTTCAATGCAGTGTCGAAGACATTTAGTGGCAAAGAAATGCTTTTCATAGAGATCTTTGGTCTTTTGGATTTCTTCTATGGCTTTGGCTAAAGTGTAGGACAATGACTCCCCCCTCACTTTTATTATAAGCTTCACTTCACTTATAACTTCTGGAACGAGGATTTCCTTTGACATGGTTTTAGCTAGTCCATTTTTATCCGTCTGTTTTGTGTGCGTCACCACAGGAAGAGAAGTATCGCTTCGTTGGCTTTCAATTCTTTGAAGACTTTCTTGATTTGTGACGAACTCGAGGGCTCGCTTCACGAATAACTTGTAATTGAGTTCTTGTTTCTCTAGAAGTTTGATGAAATCCTCAACTTTGACAATACTCTCGAGCGCCGACTCTGACTCTGCCCTGAGTTCAGTGGAGTCCTGTAACCAGAATTTTGTTATATAAGAGAGGTCTTCATTTTGTCTGAGAGCGACGAGTATATCGAAGTTGAATTTCAACATATATTCGTCGATATCTGCGATCGGTTTAAGTCTATACAAAATATTATAGAAATTGGGGTTCAGTTTGGACTCCAAAATAACCGTAAGAATACGTCCCACGTTATCGAAGCAGTCATTCATTTCTTGAGGTGTTGTTCCAAACTTGAAGGTAAAGGGAACCGAAGGGTGAGGCGGAGGATCTTCAATGTCACACATTTTGGTTCAATTCAAAGACAGTTCCAAGAATTCAATTGATTTTACAAAACTGTTTCGATTCAAAGGTCTAATAATCAATGAAATCGCGAGACATTTGGCCAAAAAATGTTTACAATTTATTATCTCTTTTTGATTGAATACTTTTCTACCGATGAACTTATAGCACAGAATAACTCTTAAATTCTAATAAACTATTTGATTATAATCTTTGGGTCTTTCGTCAAGAGTTTGAAGTCATGGATGGGCCAAATCTGGGATAACCACAAATATTGATAAGCATACGATTGGTTGAAATTGTGATTACCTTAAGAACTGCCTTGCCAATTATAAGTCCTATAGGAATTGGACCGAATTGTCGAGAATCAGTTGAATGGTTGATATTATCCCCCTGTAACCAGACATGTCCTCTCGGGACCATCTCTTGAGACAAAAAGCCGTGTCTGACTATATCGCCTGCGATGGCCTCAACCCGTTTGCAGAGTAAAGTTTTGGGAGATGTGGGACTTCGGGTCACCACTATATCACCTCTTTTTAAATAGATTATGATAGATCATTTCATAATTAATTGAATGATTTAAATACCGCTTATATTTCTTTATGAAAACTGTGGAAAATTTTTCGACGACAATAATATCTTTTTCTCTTATCGTCGGTTCCATCGATGGACCCGAACACTGATTAAAGTCATAAAATCGAATAATATATTAATTCTATTAAATCTTTTGAACAGATTTATAATTCATAAATCAGAGACTAAAAATTGAGCTTGACACCTTTCAAATTATATGACTGACAATTTATATAAAGTTCAAATTGTATTATTTTTACCCACGTATGTTTATCTCCTGTTTTCCTACAAAACTGTTAACTTCTCCACTGATTTGGACGTGGAATAAGAATTAAAATAAGTAAGCATCATTTAACTATTTTGAGTAACTTATTGCCAAATATTAAATTCATTGAAAATAATGTTTACAAGAATTGGTTCAGCGATGAAATTGATTGAAATATAGCCAAACGATAGGGTTATTGCCGTCAATCGTATTGTTTTACCCGTTTTGACCAAAAAGGTGGGAATTGTCATCACTTTAGATATTCTTATATTTATGCCAATTATGGGACTATTAATCGATTATGACTTCAGATAGAGATAACACTTTAGATAATTTTGATTTATGCAAACATTTACTCTACAAAAGGCTATGAATTGTGTGAAATCACTGATTGTTCACAATTTGTTAACCACTTGAGTAACACTTCCATTGTTTGAATCGATTGCTTCTAATTATGTTTATATTAAGTTTATTTATATTAGTTTTCAATTGTATGGACAGTACGGCGATCGATAATAAATCCGTTCCACTGGTGATCAATACCTGGGGCTTCACAAATGCCAATCAAAACGGTTTGTAAACAAAACTTGAGTTTTAATGCATTGCATAACACAATAAACACATGACTTCCCCTCAAAGCCTGGACTGCGCTCTCGAGTAATGCCTCTGCTTTGGATGCAATTGAGGCAGGGTGTTCCACTTGCGAAAGAGAACAGTGTGACCACACTGTAGGTTGGGGCGGGAGTCCTGATGAGACGGGAGAGACCACTCTCGATGCTATGATTATGGATGGGTTGTATTGTTTAAGAATTTAAGAACTTTATTCCTAACTTTTGTTATAAATTTAAGGCCGAGTCATGACGTGGGAGCCGTCGCTTCTCTAAGAAGAGTAAAGAGCGCCATATCAGTGGCCAGAAAAGTGTTGGAAAATACAGAACACACTCTTCTTGTGGGAGATTTGGCCACTAATTTCGCGCTTCAAATGGGTTTCAAAGAGGAAAGTCTTACGAGTGAGTGGTCTAAAAATGCTTTCATCAAATGGAAGGAAAATAAGTGTCAGCCCAACTATTGGCGTAACGTTGAGCCAAACCCGAAAACGGGTTGCGGACCGTATACTCCAATACGACCCAAACGACTAATCCAATCATCTGAACGAAATGAGGTGAATAGTGGTAATCACGACACTATCGGAATGATTGCTATCGACCGGAACGGGAGCCTAGCGGTGGGCACTTCCACTAATGGAATGATACATAAAATTGCTGGGTTTGTAACTACAATTGGTCTGGCTAGTATTTAACACAAGTATTCGACCTTCTTTGTAGTCGAGTGGGAGACAGTCCTATCCCTGGCTCTGGTGCTTATGTTGATCAAGACTACGGTGGTGCTGCAGCCACTGGAGATGGGGATGTAATAATGAGATTTTTACCAAGGTTAGTCGTGTTATCAAATTTTTTTGTATAGAAAGACCAAATCATTATCTAATAGCTATCAGGCGGTCGAAAATTTGAGACAAGGAATGGATGTGAACACTGCCGCCAAAGAAGCCATCAAAAGGATAACAGCGAAATACCCCCTGGCACAGGCAGCTATTGTTGTGGCTGATAAGAAAGGCAGATATGGTCTGTTAAACACTTATTTCCTTAAATTGAATCTAATTAAATGATCTTTGATTAGGAGCGGCCTGTATTAATATAAACGGAGGCTTTCCTTATTCTGTTTGTAACCCAACATTAGGAAAGACAACAGTGAATCGAGTGGACTGTCTATCACTTTAATGACTGATTTAATTAAAATGCAAATCAAATTAATGACAAAATGTTAAGGAATTATATTAAACAGATTTTGGGGATAATTCACTTCTGGAAAATAGATTCGATTAACATTCTGTGGCCACCACTCGGGAATCCATGTCTTCAATTTGAGACCACTTTGAGTGTGAACTAAACCTTTTAATTGATGGCAACTGATTGGAGTCAACGCATCATTTTCTAAAACTCTAAGACTTGCGATTCCATTGATTCCGATTCTATTCCTGAGTGAACCTATTTTTCGCTTAAAATTCGAACTAATTTCTGTTGAGGGAGGAGTTGGATATCGGCTCAGTTCAGTCTCAGAGCACATGAATTGTATGGGCATTATTCGCTTGATTATTGCTTTCCTCATATAAACAGAGATTGTCTTCTCTTCGGAGGTATAGAGACCTTCAAACCAAACAAATTGTTTGAAACTAATTCTGATTCAGTTTCGGTACAAACCTTTGTCTACTGAAACAGCGTTCAAATAATCGCCGTTACACTCAAAAGGGAAGAAGAATCCGGACAACAGGTCGTCATATCCTTCACTAACACCTAATTTGTACCGATATTTGTGGTAATGACTGAGACTTCCCTCTTCTATGCGTTCGTCTGCAATGAATTTGATTATGTCTTCGAATCGATTGCCACCAATTCTCGTAAGTAGTCTGTAACCCATTTGTGGTATTCGCGGGTCATTTACTAATTGGAAGTCATCACTAATTACTTCGTTAAGAATAAAATCGTTGTTATCAATGAAGTGAATGTCATGTGATTTGGGGATTAGAGCCCATAAATGTAAGTCATTCACAGCTTCGACAGTAATCTTTTGGTTAATATTATAACCGTATAGAAGACGTCTTAAAGCATTGGCCAGATATGAGTCTACCTAATGGCGAAAGGGGTCAAACATATGCAATCATTCTATTTAATAATGACCTCAATTATGAGTTCGCCGTCACTCAAGAGTTTCCCCTTATATAGGAACAGATCGGCCAAAACTTTGCCCAGGGCCGACAACATGAAGGCGTAAATACAACCTCTGGACACCTTTTGTTCGTCATTTATTAAATGTCGCAAATCATTGGTCAGAAGTGATTGCAAATATATAAAACTTTCTTGGCCGGAAACCCGGATCAGTTTCTTATTTGTCAATTTTATTGCATAAAAATGTGATTTACGGACAGAAAAGCACTTATTATTGAACTTATTTGTGAAAAATATACATCTTTTCAATAGTGTTGAACTCAAACCATAAATCATTGTCTTCTATGACCTGATTATCGAAGAAAAATCAATTCAAGAATCAAACTATGAATCAAAACAAATGTTGAAAAACCAAATCACGTGATAGAAGTGTCTGCAAAATAGTAGTATCAGTTGAACTCGTTTTATATGATTTATTAACATTTTTATTACTCATTTACAATAAAAAGCAAATATTTGCTGATTATTATACATTTTGATCCACTATTGTATTCATTTAAGATTTTACAATAAATTATAAATTCAATGACTTATTTATTAATGAGATTTGACTGCAAATACTCTGAAAGGGCGGAGCTTTAGAGAGGATTTAAGGGGCATCTCATGAGAGGATTGACTGTCACTCAAACATATTCTTTCTTTTACGACAATCTGATTCTGGGCTCAAAATTTGTTGCCTTCAGTATACTTAATAGATCTTTGAGAGCCATGACTTCATACAGTGTGTCCATTGTGGCCACTCAGCCATTCGAAGGTCAAAAGCCTGGAACCAGTGGTCTCCGGAAACCTGTGCAGACATTTATGCAAAAACATTATTCAGAGAATTTCATTCAATGTATTTTGAACGCCGCCACTCAAAGGACCAAACTTGTGGTCGGAGGCGACGGAAGATATCATAACAAACACGTCGTTCAGACTATTATCGGAATGTGTGCCGCAAATAATGTAATTATTATTCAATTTGTTTTATTTTCTCTGTTTTTATACTTTTAACAAAATGTGACATTGAATTGCGGATGTCCTTGGATTGTGTCCTTGACTAATGACTATGGTCACTCTTCAAACTTATCTGAACTCAACTCAATTGAATAACAATTTTGTTTATTCAGTGCCTTATCTTTTAATAAACTGACAATCGAACTGTTCCAGGTCCGATACAACTTCCGATAATTTTCATATACCCAGTAAGAAATCTGAACATTCAAACTTTAAGCTGAATTTGCCATTTTACCCGGTATAAAAAATAATTTATATTGATTTATACGATTAGAAAAATATGTTCAGGAAACATAGTTGCATGGTTAAATTTATTAGTGGTACTAACTACTAGTATACTTTTGGAAAGCCAACATATATGAAGATTAACCATGGTATTCCGGCCTTCATTACTTAAGCTGTTCAAAGTTTATGACCATGCAACATTATTTTTACCCTGTAACATTAGAATGGCTTAAGATAAGACCAAAATAATACCATTGTTATTCTAATAGGGCTAAAATGTTGAGATTCCTTCCTGGCTATATGAAAAGCATGGAAGGATGGAAAGTACTTGCAATAATTGCAGGGATGCCCAAGGGGGGTATGGGTCTTACCCCTCTAGAATCGAAAATTTTGGCTTTACCCCCCCCCCTAGAATTTTGAAAAAATTTAACATTACAGGTATACCCCCCCCC
>JAQGCS010001853.1:0-12003 GCA_034702105.1 Fuscozetes fuscipes | reverse complement strand
TTGTGGGTAAATTATGGTTCATGGATAAACAAGGTACTATCTGGATAAAAGTTCGACAAGAACAATACATTTTGTCGCGCGGGGCGTGTTTGTAAACTTATTCTCTGAACTTTCAGTACATGCCTTAAATGAATATTAAAAATCATCATTTTCAACTAATTTTAGATTCAAATAAAGTGTTTAAAACTCCAGTAATTGCTATATTCAGAGGTGGTCAAGGGGGATCGACGAATTATCCCCCTAGAGCCAAAAATTTAACATTATCCCCCCTAGAATTTTTCAAAATTTTAACGTTACAGGTATACCCCCTGGCTGCTTGTACTTTAACATGGACCCATCCTATGTATTTTGCCGAGCGAAGCGAGGCGGCAAATTTTTTTGACAGCAAATTCGAAAAATCACCTCCTAGATCCCCCTCCAGAGCCGTCGACCTTGGCCACCCTTGGCTATATTCGAGTTCATTATATTAACTATTAGCGACAATAAATTGATACTAAATCGATACATGCACAACAAAATATTGATGTGCAATAGATGCAATTTTAGTCCCAAAATAAATATAATGATCCAACAGCGGCCGATCTATATCAGACATGGTCAAGGGAGTTACCCCCTGACTTGGAAAATTTTGGCACAACCCCCCTTTGTTTGGGGCGCTCTTAACGCAGTCAACGTATTGACCAAACTATTAAACTGAATTTAGAACCAAATTAAGTTAATTTAACTAGATTAACACTTGATTTAGCACCAATTCGAGGACAACATGGTGGCCATTGTCCCCCATCTTACATTTTCAATGATTTGAGGCAAACCTTTGGGAAAACCTTCCAACTGATTGCCCGAGGTTGATGAGCTTGGCTATGCAAGATTTAAATGATCAATGTGATATAAACCATATGGTGGTTAACTTAAATGACACTTTCTATTAAAGAATATTTTGGAATAAGACCTGTAATGCCTCAAAACTAGAATATAAAGCGTCTAAAATCTATTCTGGGATTTTTATTCAGGTAAAGTAATCAATTATTAATATTACATGATCTGTGAGACTTTGAGTAAGAATACAAATAAAAATAAAGGGAGCCAGGCTAAATAATGTCAAACATTATGTTTTAATCTGTTTCACACTTTCTGTCCACGAATTTTCGGTTTTAAATGATGAGAAAATAAATTGGACCAAATTTACACCAAAAACAACTAAAACTCAATATTAATAGCAAATAATAATAATGATAATTGTGATTTTTATTATCAATATGACCTTGCAGCGACCTTATAACTTTAATAAAAATTTTTAAAACGTGCAAGGCATTGAAAATTTTAATTTAAAGTATAGTACCCTTTTCCAATTTTGTCACATATCATATAATACATGTATAGAAACATTATCATGCAGATAGATAGATTTTTTATTATGATGGCAGATGTCTTCTCTATTAGACAGTAGACATGAATAAGTTCAATGTAAGAATTTGGTCAATAAGTAAACGCCTTATTGGAAGCAAACAAATAGTGTTTTCTTTAGTTTAACCCTTAATTAAAACTGAATGAAGACTTTGTAGTAATAAAAATGAATAGAATTCAAAATTTAGAATATTATCAAATAATTCGTATAATTAAATAAATTCTATCAATACTTGAGTTCTTCTTAAATGTGTTAAATGTTTTCTTCAACCCTTTAATCGTGAGTTCATTTGTTTAATGGATACTCATATTATTGTTTTATTGACGAAAACACTTAATGTTTGTCTATTGTGTGGTATCGACACCATAATACCAATTTACCCTGACTTATAGTGAATTCAAGGGTTAATAAACCCGGGATACATTTTTGTTAGAACTAATGTAATCAAATCATGAAAACAACATTTGAGACAATCATCCTGACAAGTTTAAGTCACACTATTAGTCAGAGGTGCCGAAGAGGGGGGAGGTATTTCATCTAGGGTATGAAGGGATGCTCGGATCAACAAAATAACAATTTTGCCGAACTCTGGACATCAAATAAGTGACCAAAGATTTCCGTAAATTTTCGATAATTTTTCCGGGGGTCAAAACTCCTCGGATTTGAATGACAATTTTTCGGATTTTCGGAAATTTAGGGGGGGGGGGGTCCAAAAAAATTGTCACCAAAAAAACAACTTTAGAGGTCATTTGAGAGGTCATCTAAGATGATTTCGAGACAAATAAAAATACCCCCCCTTCGGCACCTCTGCTATCATTCTTGAATTGATTCAAAATTAACCCGATTCATTTCACTTAATTAAACATTTTAGTCAGCAAGGGGTATAGTCCAAATACCCCCTAGTTTTTGAACCCGAGCTCGAGCACCCCCAAGTTCGCGGCAATATTTTTTTTTATCTTACTCCACTTCGTTTTTCATTACATTCATAGAATTATTATCATGATAGTATAAACTATAATATAAATCGAAGTATAGTTTTGTCGTTCAACCTCACGAAAAGACCTGTTCCTAGGTCAATGTATTGTTTTAACCGAGAAGATATCAGAATTGCCAATGAATTTGACCATCTCTATTCTCTATTATATGCGAAAAGTGAGAGAAAAACTTTGTTTGGTTAACGGTTTGACCGATAGTATTGACGCCGGCGATTGCCAAGCTTGAAGGCTCTAGGGGGTAAGAGGTCTACCACATTGGGCATCCCTGATTCAATAGTCTATTGACATTCAATTTACAGTAAGAAAAAGTATCAAAACCCTATTATTACATGATTTTACCTCTAATTCTAAGTTTCTACATTTTTGTATTTCTAAACACTGTATTTCTAAATCAATTAACTCACGAAACATCGAGCTATCTATCTAGATATAATTGAGCGGGTTATTTTATATTTCATTTTCACTGGTAATATTTAAAACTTAGACATTTCAATGAGTGAGTGATTGCCTATATTTTAGTCACATTGAGTACAACATATTAGAATCATATGTATATTTGTGCGAAGTTTCCAACAAATTGTTTATATAATTTAGAGTTCAAATGATTAGCAAATAATACAAAACTTCACTTATGGTGTCAATCAGTTTAACTAATTTAATATTTGGAGAGAGAGAGAGAGAGAGACAGACAGAGAGAGAGAGAGAGAGAGAGATAGACAGAGATAGACAGAGACAGAGTGAGAGAGATTTTATTTAAAATATAGCCTAGAGTATAATAAGCCAATAATATTGAATTAACATTGTTTGTAATGTTTCTGAATTGATTTTATCTTTTAAACTAATCAAATATTTCACATGTTTATTTAGCATTACAAATAAAATTTTCAATGATTTTGTGTTCTGTTGAGTGGAAAATGTCTTCACTTATTTTTCTCATTCAGTATCATTGATTTGATTTCTATTTTTGAAAATTCATTATTTTATTTTCATTGAACAGATATAACATCGCGTTTCTATTGTTGACATATATCCTACCGATGATAACAATGGCCGTCGCATACACTCTGATGGCCAGAGCTTTGTGGGACAGCCTTCAAAATACACTCCATTCTAATATCAAAAAGGCTCTGATAAGAAGCAAACAAAAATGCGTTCGAATGCTTATCGCAGGTAAATCTTTTCATAAAAATGTTTTTACTTAAAAAAGATTATTTAAATCTTTTTCGAAATGTAGTACCAGAGTAAATGTTATAGTCCCAATTGTTCAAATTCCCAAATTATCCAAGAGCATTAAGATTTTTTGGTAAACAAAAAGATTAGGATTATATTTTGGTTGGTTTCATTTTAAGTAGTGATTATTTTAGTGAAATTCAGAAGTGCTCTAGTCATTTTTAGCTAATCCATCGACGAATAAGAAGATATTTTAGATAAAAGTGAATTTTAAAAATAATATGCAAAGTGATTTATAATAAATAGATCATCAATAACAATCTATCTCAACTATTTTAATGGTTGAAAGTAGGATCACCATGTTTAGTATCTATCATAATCGTGTACCAAGCATCATTTTGTGGGGCTTTGTTTGCAATTATAAACAACTATTTTGTGATTTCTCAACTATTTAGTTAAAACAAGAAATATCTGCATATTTGAAACATTCTGGATTTGAAAAATATCAGTGAAAGTGTGAGTCAATCTTCTGGTCATAAAATAATGGGAGGGGTTCGCCAGCGACTGCGAGAGATCCGATGTGGAGGTGTTTGTGCACATTTTACTGATCATAACTCATAAATAATATACTATTCTACTTGTCTTTTGATTTTCACGTAAATAAACTACATATTGTCTCTTTTATGACCATTCTAATTTTGTAGAATTACTCAATGAACGGACTTTATTTATCGCAACTATTTTGTCTTTTATTACATCTTTTATAATAACTATTTCTATACTATTAAACATCTATTTATTGATGCTTTAATAATAAATTAAAATATAGTTAGAATAGATAAATAACTCATGTGAGTAAGTAAAAAAAAACTTTCATTAGATCACACGCATTTAGATGAATCCACTATTAAGTCATTTGTAAATTGGTCATTTGCATTTTAGATCAAACGGAAATTCAACCGAATATTAATTAATATTATTTTTAACTGAAGTGCAAATTAATGCAATTATCCAAATATGTAGTGATCAGCGTATTTGGCATCTGTTGGCTGCCCTATCACTCATACTTCCTGTGCACATACATATGGCCACACATCATAATGATTAAGCCCATCAAGCACATTTATTTAGGAATCTATTGGTTAGCCATGGCTAATTCACTCTTCAATCCAATTATACTCTTTATTATGAATAAAAGGTAAATTTGGAATTTTAAAAAGCTAACAATCAATGATAATTTAATAAAATTTTAACGTGTTCAATTAAATCAGGTTTCGAAACGGAATTAAATACTATATACAATGTAATTGTTTCACTGGACTTCCAATTGAGCTTAATCAGAGATTAAAGGCAAGGTTAGAGATGGCTTCGCGATTGAGTAATCCAAGATTCATGTTACGTCTTGATGAATCGGAGACAAATTATCAAGCCATAAGAAGAAATAAGAGGAATCAAAGAGATAGCTTTCATTTTAACACGTTATAAGTGGTCTCCACTCATAATGTCGAATATTAAAAGATCGAATTTCAAAAGATCGAAAAATTTGAAAAAATGCTCAAAAATAATGTTAGAACTCAAATGACCAACAAATTCAATTTAGCCTAAATTATAATTTTTAATCAATTTACCAAGTTGAATATTTATATATAACTTTACCTTAACCTATTCTTTCATAATCAACCTAGCATGACCTAATTAAGTTTGGTTAGGTGATGTTAGGTAGGTTAGCTAGAATGGATCAGTTGAGGATAAATTAGAGTTTGTTCATAAATTATAAATGTAAAGACAAATTAATCGAACAACTTTGTGAATGAATTCAATTAATTTCTATTTTATGAACATTATATTATTAAACAATATAAACGGTATAAATATTTAAAAAATGAGTTTGTTTTAAACTGTATATTGAGGGATAGTTAAACATATATACTATTTCTAGAGGATGTACTGTCTATTACTTTAATCCAAAGCTTGTTTTATTTTGGTTGCCCTTTGCATTTTTTTCTGGCAAGTTAGGAGAATATTACCTCTAATTTTTTTGGGTCCAAGAGACCTGAGCCTCCTGAGAAAGACCAGTCCCAGCTCAACTGCATCCTAACTAAAAATGCTGAGGAAAAGACCTTGGTAAAACATGTGATACATTAATTTTTAATCATATTTGCTGTTCTTAAAAGTGCTTACACTTTATGATAATAATTTTTAATTAATAAATTCAACACAAAATAGCAAATTAGATATTTAAGGGACGTTCAAAATTCCCATCCCTAGGACATTCCCCCCCAAATAAATTAAATTAATATCTATTTAATAGTTAAATTTGACGCAGATTTTTTGGCATAACCTAGCTTACTTACACTAGAAAAAATAAATTATTCCTAAACTCATAATGAAATTTGTTTTAACATTCATTTTCATCTAAACTGTCGATCGGTTAACAACTGTTCCTTATATTAAACTAATTAATTGTCTGAACACTGATTAAAATGAATTTCACAACATTTCTAATCTGTGGAATCGTTTTGGTGTTTGTAATAGTTTTGGTCAATCGCTTGGCTGACAAATGTATGTATTATTAAAATTATTCTCTAGTACATTTATAATTGATACATGTATAATTGAATTAAAAATTTTAAACTTTTAAATAGTGAACGAGTCGATGAATATCTTTGATGACCATAAGAAACTAGACGAAATCAGAGTAAAATGAAATGTACATGTTAATTATTTTGACATTTAAATTCTTAAGATTGGTAATAAGAGTCTGAATCTTAGAAAGTATGATGACTCTCCATTTATAATGTTAATCGCAAAAAAGCCTAAATTTGTGATTGATTATGGACCATTTCATCGCGAATAGTAAAGTAGCCACCGAGTGCAATAACACTCTAATATATACCATAACAATTTTAATATTATTATACCCTTAATAATAAAATATTCTCTAAATATTATATAAAATACAATTAAATTCAATTATTTTCTCTGTATATTGTATTTTATTGAAAATAATCGAATGAAAAATAAATTTTTCATTAAATTTAAATATTTTTAATTATAATAATAAACCGAATCAATTAGTATTTCAAAAACACTCACATTTGACAAACAATTATTGTAACCGAATATAAAGAAATTAATTAAAGAGATTAATTCATTGTTATCTGTATTTTAAAAATTGAAAGGTTACACAAAAGATGACGGAATGTCGTTTTTGAAAGGAATTATACTCCCATGATACCATGGTCAACACTGGAATTATCTGATTTTTGATTAGTTAAGTTTCTTCAACAAATCACTCGGCTAATATATTCAAATTTGCCTATACGTTTGACCTGTAAAACTAACAGTCCTTGCTCACACCTAAAATAAAAATCTTCAAATCTCTGCCAGAAAAGTAATAAATATTAATATTTATAAAGAATAACAATCCTAAAATTCTACTCCCTTGGACCTTATATTTATCATCTTATATTTAAGAGGAATTTTCAAATAATTTCAATTTGAGCATTGCACAATTTTTAGGCCTGAACTTTAAAAGCTTAGAAAAGTTTTACATTATGACGTTTTCCAAAACTATTTTAGATTATTTTGTAATAGGTACCCATGGTAATATTTAATTCATAGACCTGTCAAACATAAATAGATGCACATTATTATTGATTATATGAACAGGTTATTTAATAAAACCAATATTTTTACAATAAAACAAACTTTAAAAGAAACGAATTTTAAAGCAATTTATTCACACAGTAAAAACCTGTTCATCAATTTGATAAATGTACTTTTTATACAAAAATAATTTGATACAACACTCCAACACATGAAGTTCAAGAGTGAGTTCGGTGTTATCATTGAATTGCTGCCATTTTGCTAGCTCTTTACTGATCTTGGTCTCAATTGATCTCTTATTCAAAAGTGTTATTTGTGTCAAAAGGGAAAAAATGAATGAAAAAATAAAAATCATTAATAAATCGAATACTCTCTGATATTTGCCTTCAAAATAAACAATGAGAAAAATTGTGGCAACAATTATATGAAAGGTAATTATTGCGAACAAAACCAAGTAATTGAGAAAATCTATTCGTTTACACTTAACTAATTTGAAGTGAGTGAACTGATGGACAGTCCGTTGAGCACCGATGACGTCTTCTTTTACAAGATTGTAATTTTCTTTGCAATTCTCATCAATCAAATATTTATGATATTCTTCGAGAATAGTGTAGTATTTGTTCTTAATCTCAAAGTGTATTAGTTGAAAAGCAACTAGCCAGCCAATGCTATGGATTACGACCAAGGAGATGTGCTTTCTCGTTTCCATGTTTCCTTTGGAAAACTCGTCAACTGTGCAGTCGTTTAGTAATAAGTTGAACGCCAAGTAAACCATACATAAGTAGGTGAAGATCGAGAAGATTGACCACAAACTATTTGTCTCCTGGTTATTTTTCTTTTGATATGCTTTAAGCTCTTCATAGAACCCGAATATCTTCTTCGACCGATATTTGATAACAGAATAAGAGACTAAAAACGTGGTAATATTCACATTTATCAAACATTTGACTATGTTCATGTAAAACCCGTGTTTCAAGAACAAAGTGAAAAAAATATGGACTAAAAATACAGACAGAACAGTAAATGTAATAATACTGAATACTTTTGAAATAATATTGTTATTACTATTCAAACCAAAAAATATTAAAATATATTCAAACATTTTTAAAATAAAAAAATAGTTGATTTCTTAAACAAAATGAATTACTCGATTCACATACTTATTCTGAGCACAGAATTAAAATGCACTCTTCAAACTCAATCTTTAAAATATTGACATTTTAATTCAATTTTTTATGAGATTACATTTACATTATTTTCAATTTTGTATCTTAATTCCTTGCTAAAAATTGAGATGGCCAAGTTACATCATTATTAAAAAATATTATAGTAAGAGAGCAATTTCATTCAATTAACACTCTAATTAATTTCATATTACCAAGGTGGATAATAAACTTTTTGATTAATTTTTTAAATTATATAAAAATAATATGCGATAAACTGTATAACGGCCTCGAATAGTTTTACTATTGGTCCAGGTACAATTTTTAGTTTTATTTTATATAAAAGAGAGTTTAATGTTAACTGTCTATAAAAATAACTATTCCTCTTCAATTGGACGCATAATCATCTATTCGTCTGAATGTAACAAGAGAGTTTTCTAGGTGTTTTCGTCACCTAGAACAAAGCGCTAATACAGTATGATTTGAGACCTTTATTAATTTGGTCTCGTTAACTTGTTGCGAAAGAACAAATTTTAATGTGAATTCAATTTGTATCACAAACTTTAAAAACACTTATGATGGATAATTAACAATAATTTACTGATAAGTATGAGGCCCAGCACAGCACATAAGTTGCCGGAATGTCAAACAGTACTTACATTCTGTCGTAACCGTAATCCTGTTAATTCCCTTGCCCAACCCTGATCTCCATATACTAGTCACAATACTATCTTTCTTCAACACATACTTCTATTGGCTAGTCTCAATCCCATGACTTCTCTCATATGGCCGCAGGAGGAAGGGGTTGAAGGGCCGATGGCGAGTCCTAAAAAGCTATATACTAAATAGATTGTAAATGTAGTGAACATTAATAATAAACTATCTTGAACGCTACGATCATGAATAAAGCATTAAGTAAAATAAATGTCTTTAACTTTAAATCAAAAAATTTGATTTATTTTCAAACACTTACTCCAAAACTCTAGATACTCCCTGGGGTTTTTATCGGATAAAAATTTACTGGAAACTTCAATTTGTGCATTACACAATTTTGTTTAACTCTCAAAGTTTTTTAAGCCTTTTTTAAGTTTTTATTTTTTTCACTACATCTATATTTATGTCAACATGCAATTTGAGACCTTGGAATACATTAATATTTTAAATATCTAAAATTGCAGAATATATTCATTTTCTATAAATATTGTCAGTTCAGGCAATACTCATAGTTTAAATAATTTAACTAATCATGCACAAATTTTATTTTATTTCTTGAAATACTAAATTCAAATCAGGTTTAATATCAACCTAAGTAATTATGAGAAGAGCTTGGTAAAACCTCTAATAAATTAATTTTTAATCACATCTGATTTTCCTGTAACAGCCTCTTAGTCATAAAAAATATTAATTGATAAATTCAACACAAAATTACAAATTAGACATTTATGGGAAGTTCAAATTTTTCACACTTTAGACATGCCTGAAATAAATCAAAGTTGTCTCTATTTAATGATCAGAGGTGCGAAGAGGGGGTATAGTACGATTTGACGAAAATGGGATACCGCCAGCTATTTTTTTACATTACTCCCTTTGAATTTTTTCTGTTGGGTCAGAAAACAACCCCTATTAATTTTTTTGTCAAGAGACCTCTAGGCTCAGTGTTCGCTGGGGGGAATTGCGGCATCACCCCTGTTAGTGATTAAATTCGACGAAAGTTTTAAAGCATAATTTGTTTACTTATCAGTAGGATCTAAATGTTTGTTTGTTAGGAAGCTGTGTATATTTTAAAAATGGTTGCGTATATTCAAAAGCGGTAAAAAGCAATTCCATTATTATAATGATATTTTATGCATCCATCAAGCTGGGACATATTGTTCAAAAATATCCTAAAAATATGAAGATAACGTGATTTACACAAATAAAATTTATCAGATTAAATCCACAGATAAGTGAATGGTTATAATTATTTTTGACTCGTTTAAATATTTGACACTTTTCTAAACTATGCATGATTTATTAACGAAAAAACTTTTGATCCTACTAATAAAATAAAAATAATTTATACTAACACTATACAAGAAATTTGCTTTGAGTTTATTTTCATATAAAGTGTCAATTGGGTAACAACTGCTTCTAATATTACAGGAATTGATTCCACTCTAATAACAATGACAAATTACAAAGGCTACACCGTTTTTCTAACCAGTGTAATAGTTTTATTATTTGTTATAACTTTGGTCATTTACTTTACTATCAAATGTATGTATTATTAAAATTATTCTTTAAATTAAATTAAAATTTATTAAAACTTTTAATCAGCGAATAAGTCGATCGATAGAATTGGTGGCCACAAAAATGTAACCCAATCTAAAGTAAAAATGAAATGACCATGTTAAATCATATTGCTATTTTAATTGATAAGATCGGTAATGAGAGTCGGCATTCTAGAATGTATGGCTTTCCAGAAATTATGCCATACGGAGAAGAGCCAAAACTTGTTATTGATTATGAACCATTTGACCACAAATAGCAGACACTGCAATAAACTGCAAAACAAATCGTTAGATTTTTAGGACACCCGGTATAACAAAATATTTTATCAGAGTCTTAATATTGAATAAAATATATTTTATTTTATTGAATATAATTTGAAATTTATTTGTAAAAAATATGCTTAACTTAAAAATTACAAATTTTATTCACAATTTATTTACAGTTAAGTCTAAACATATTTTGTAATTCTGTCAAACATTTAATACGAGTTAATTCGTCAAAAATGTGTCAAATAATCGCATATTGTAATGAAATTATTAATTAATTTATAGGAATTGAATATTTATTTATATCTTTTATTACTCAAACATTTTGAACACATTTTTGTGTATTCTATTCATATGATGTTTGGGTCTTATAAAGTGACCGATTTTATTAACCAAACCTTAAAACCATTGCCATTAACTCTAATGTAAAATATGTTGAATGTTATGAACTAACGTTTGTTATGAACTTAAAAGTCAGACCAAAACTATTAAAAGTCAATGCTTTTAGTGACTGATCTCATGAAGTGAACCAAAAATACTGTAAAACTGACAATACTTTGATATTTTGAACAATCATTTGAGTGAAAATGTGGACTAAACAGAGAAATAAATTATCAATTAATGAAAACTATTATATAATTCTTCGTTTGAAAAGAGAAGTCAATTGATTAATGAATTTAAAAGAATTTTAATTGAATATAAACTTAAAAGTTATTCTCATTTAACCGATAATTTGTTACAAATGGTGAATAAAATAACCGAAATTTCATTTAAATCCCTTAAACAACAAAAAAATATATTATTTTTGTTTAATTGATGTATATTTCCCTTATACGTGAGTTTAATCAAATTGACTGATCTTATGAAGTAATATCAAATACCCAGCTACTTTATAGCATCGGACATGCACTGTATTATCTTTAACTAACTTATTGTATCAGGTTCTCAGGCAATTAATTATATTTCTGAAATAAATAACTTCATTTAATTCAATTATTTAAATCTCATGATAACAAATTTAAGTAAGTTAAAAAAATTAGAATTTGGTATTATATTACAGTTAATTAAGTTTGAAAGTCTACTCATTAAATATTGAAAATCGACTGATTGTTGAGATTTAAAAA
>JAQGCS010001852.1:0-12009 GCA_034702105.1 Fuscozetes fuscipes | reverse complement strand
AACCTAACCTAACCTAACCTAACCTAACCTAACCTAACCTAACCTAACCTAACCTAACCTAACCTAACCTAACCTAACCTAACACTCAATTATTTTCATAAACTGTAATTTATGAATTTTAACAAAATATAAATTTGAATTGATTAATATTATGAGTTACGATAAATTTTGAGCATTTTTGAATTTCAAATGACCTTACTCAATAATCAATGGTGTGAATTTAGGACTTCTAATATCTCTTGCAAAAATGAATGCTAGAGAAGAAAAAAGGACGCCCTCTACCACTATTGGCCACCAGTTCACATTATTTACTACTACTGCGATCAATGATCCAGATAATAATGCCATCAAAGTTGCATAGGTCATCACCAAGCAATAATGTTCTTTAAAGACACCAAATAATCCTAAGATCTGAATAAGTATTACAGCTGTACCAACTAGGACATATAATGTTATTTCGCTGTCCTGGAAAATATAGAAATTTAATTCAAAAATTGACAAATTAATTAATTATTCAAAATTACCCTTAATCCTGGTTCATTTGCATTAACATAGGATGTGAGCATTGAACACATAATTGTCAATAGCAAGGATATAATGATTGCTAGAACATTGAACACTAAAAGCAAACTCTTTTTACACAAGAAAAGTTCACTTCTCAAAATTGTAGGCACATACATCCTTGCACAGAATGGTAAATATGATTCTGTTATTCTCATAAAACCCTTTTATATATTTTCTTATCGATGGATGACTTTCACACATATTTGAAATATTGTTTTGATCGATAAATTATATTTCTGATAAGCTTCCAAGAAATTATTCATAAACATTAAAAATGTGCCTGATTATGAAAGTCATCATGGATTTTTTTCGCGTGCATATACCAAGGTGGAGGAATTGCACAAATCATCTTAATAGTTATGAAATTTTGTATAATTTGCATGTGTTTAGTGACAAAATTAAACAATGGGAAATATTTTATTTATCATTATGCTTTATTATCATCTGGCACACTATTCGCTTAATTGTAATCATAAATACTACTATTTGATTGGTAAATTATGCTAAATATGAAACATCCTGGTCGTCTACTTTTAGAAGGCCTCTCTCTCTCTCTCTCTCTCTCTCTCTCTCTCTCTCTCTCTCTCATTGCGTTAAAATATTATTATCATTTGTTTTGATTGAATCCTGATAATTTTCTCATGAAATTGCTTGTAAACATAAATATTTGTGCCAGATGATGATTGTAAAGGCATTTGATTAATAGATTTGATAAATAGGTAATTAAGATAAAACATTGTTAAATTGCAATCGATGAATTCAATCTAGTAATAACAATTAGAAAATTGTTTAACAAGATGAATAGATAATTATTTTTCACATTGAATTGTAATTTTTAATTACATCAAAGTTTATAATTGTGTAATATGTATGATATAAAAATCTACATGTTTATTATCAATATACATGTACAATGCAATTTTTTGATCAGCATCTCTACTTGGGATATCCAAGCTTTTTGGTCTAGCCCGGATGGAAACCAAAATTTCCTAGGGAGGTTTAGGGGGTAGTTTTTTCAAAAGATTTGAAAAACACAAAGGGAGAGCAAGGTAAAATTTGTGGAAATTTTGGGGACCGGGAGACCTGTAATGTCAGATTTTTCAAAATTATAGGGGGAGTTTGCCAAAATTCTCGACTCTGGGGTGGGGGTAAGAGATCAACCCCCTTAGGCATCCCTCATCTCTACCAAAGTGATATATCAGAATAATATGAGTTGAGTTCTATATAATTAATTTTGAATAAAATTTGATGAATTTAAATAATTATTAGATCACACATTTATATAATCTAGTCATAATAACTTTTAGGAGGATTTCTATTTCTCAATAATTGACTCCAGAATTTGTTTAGAGTCGAGGTCTGTTTTCATATTCTTATGGAATATCATAAACGCATAGATTGCAGTCAATATTGTAGTGAATGAGAACAGAATTGAGGAAATCCATGAGAATATAAAGCCGTTCACAACAATACAAATGACATTCATTATAATCATAGCAATCATAAGATTAAGATATTCTTTGAGCGCTCCATAGACTGCAACCACTGATAGAATGATCTGGTAAATTAATCCAAATACTATAACCACAATTTGGCCTAGAATACAATTAATATACATTAAAGCCAAGATAATTTATTTTATCCTTAGTCATAAACATACTATCATAATTATATCCACGAACATTAGCCAATGAAACGCCGGCCAGACTAATAGATGCAATAATAGATTTTTTAATAAATTTTTTATAATGTATTATTTATTTATTATAAACTAATGGCCAATATAAAATTTTAAAATCAATTATGAAAAGTACCAAAACATATTGAGTTTAACAATGCATAATTAGTACTTTTTGTGATATATTCCATATAAATTAAGTGGGGTTATTGCTCAAGAGCACTCATATATGGAAAGATATTGGTTGATGTACTATTATAAAATTTAATATTTATAAATTTAATTTTATTGACAATTTAAAACGAAAATACTCGAGCACAAAAAATTATACAATTGTATTATAAATAAATATTAACTGATTTTTTAACTTGAAAACCTTCATATCAATTGGTATGAATAACAACAATGGTTTATAATTTATTATAATTTAATTGATCGGGATCAATTGTCTTAATAACATATATGTATACATGATTATAATTTGTGTAAAACTTTATAGAATCGAGGTGTAATCAGTAATAAGAGGCGCTACAGAGGAAACACCTGTACTGCATAAAGACGAGGTACATTTAAAACTAGTGTTTTAATTAAAATAAAAATTTTAAAACTTTATTGTTTATGTTGACAACTAGTGTTGCTGGTTTAAAATGGAACAATCAAATATCCTGCTCATTAAATTGCAATCTGGTAGTAATATTGAACATTATATCATCAATTCTGAACTTTCTTGGTAAGAATTATAGTCTTATTTCCTTGATTAATTTAATAAAAATAAACTATTTATTAACATAGAGGCTATTGTGTTAAGTGAATGCTTTGTGTTTTTTGTGGCGGTTCATAATTGTTTGAGTATGGTGGTGGTGCTTCATAAGGTGGAAGTGATGTGATACTTATCTGATTGGTGAAATTCAGCTGAGCAGGATATGATCCTTGATAACCAGTATTCTGATCTGGCAGAATATAAGGGCAATTGGAGTGTCCTGGTGAGATCTTAATATCCCTGGCTAAGGAAACTGTCAACTATATCATAAGAAGAATAATCGCCACAATAACCCAATATATTGCGTTTATCATTGAAAAAGGAACCAGAACTGCAGCTGTGATGACCAAGATAAGTGCGTTAATCATAAGAAGACCATAATGTTCCTTAAGGGTACCAAGAATACCCAGTACATAAAATAGTAGCGGGATTATTCCAATAAACACAACTTTGCATATATTTTTAATCTATGGGGAAAATTGAGTTTATCAAGTTTACTTAACTTAAAGATAATTAATTTAACCTTGTCACTGTGACCACTAAGATGGGAAACTATGATTGATAATACAGTAATTGCAAAAATAACTCCAACTGTTGCCAAAACTGCTAATGTGAATAACCACCACTTTTTACATGAAAACGTAAGGCTTCTAGGAGCATTCATTTTTTGCACAAAATAATTGTAATTGCTCACTCAGATTAGTGATATTTGCGTTCAAATGACAGTTCAATTTTTTATTAGACTTTTTTTTATGAATTTCTTGCCTTTTTAATAATTTAATAAATTGTTTTATTGAGGGAAATATAGATTATAATAGTATTATCTAGCAATAAAAAAATAAAACAAAAATATGAAAATTCCAATGTGAGAACCTCATTTAAAAAATTAAAAATATCCACAAATAAATTGTTGGTCTTGATAATCTCTTAAAACCTTAAAGATTTTATTGTTTCAGTAAGGTCAAAAAGAACCTTAAACGCTTCTAGAAGCTCAGCCACAAGTGTCAGGTAGAAAAAATTTATGAATGCCTCAATCGATAATCGACTCCATTTATAAATTGATAATCGTAAATTTTTGATTTGTAATTTTTTGTCAAGCAATTTTTAATTGGAGGTAGGTGTGAGTTTCATATTATTTCCGCTATGAGATAAGCAGAGCCCGCGTAAAGCGAGTAGAGAGTAATGTCACACAGAGTTTGCGCGATTGCCGTTTTTTGCATGGCACTTTACTGATACAACAAATCCTCTAAGGAGAGGTTTTTAACAAAACCTTTTATATGTTAAAAATAGGGTTGTTAGTGCGTAAGCTTACCCAATATTTAGCCCTAAATTTAGACTGAAATTAAGGGAAGCTTACGGGCCCTCTGGGAAGCTTACCTAAATCTTCAGACTGTAGTGCTACCTGTCGAATAATTTTTGGGGTTTTTTATAACAATTTTAACACATCTTTTGAAAATTAACGAATAATTTTTTAAAATTCCTTATCCAAAGAGTATTTTTCGAAAATATTTCACCGAAGTAGGGGATAAATATGAAAGTTATTTCTACCTTGAAGGAAAGTAGCCTTGAAATGTCATTTTAATAAAATAAAATTGATATTTATGAAAATTCGAAGTTTTAGCCTTTTTTTGAAGATTTATCCTAAAAGTTGAAGTTTTAGCCGAAAGCTTACGGCTATTTGAAGATTTCACCGTAATCTTCATCTCTAGTTAAAAAGACTTTTTCGCAATAAATATTTATGCCAACATGTACCAAGTCACTCAAAATGGAACCAGTCCGCGATGAAAATTTAAGGCGCTTGGTGGCTAATTTACTTGATTACAACTGTGTCTGACATTATTATTGTTCGTGTATTGTCTACTTATCTCTGAATTGTTACAATTTATTTCAAATGATATTTTCCATAAATACCGAGCGATGTTTTACGTTTCGCATTAGGTTTCAATCTATCAATCATTACATTATAACCATCAACAATCTGAATATCGACCAAACTTGGCGTCCACTCATTTTTTATATCTAGCAAATCACTACAATCTGGTCTCTGGTGGCAAATAATTGAATGCATTGAATGTAATATATCTTCAATTCTTTTGTATTTGTCTCTCAAATAATTGTCTGTTATTTTGTTCGATTGAAACTTATTTCTATTTAAATAGAAAAAATCAAATAATGATCATGATAAAATTAAATCAAATTGAATATCATTAACCTTGCAAAGTCAATTTCAAAAAGTTCAGAACCAATTTTTCCAAGACTATAAATATCGGATTTTATATCATAATGAGTGCCATCCCTAACTTCGGGAGCCATATACCAAGTTGTGCCAACAAATCTTGTATGTGATTTATCTTCGTGAAATTTAGCTAGACCAAAGTCACATAGTTTGAAAAAAACACCATTAGTACCCTTTTCATCAAACAAGACATTCCCAGGTTTCAAATCTCTGTGTATTATTGGTTTGGGTCTGTATTCGTGCAGATATTTGACGGCTTCGAGTAATTCTCTGAATATTTGACACCAAATATAATATTCAATTATATTCATTGATTCAGAAGTGCTTCTCTGAAATTCAGAGCTTTTTTCTCTAAGAATATTCTTCAAGTTATTGGAACAGAACTCCATTTGAATGTAGATATTGTTCTTTGAATCGATTCTTGCATTCATGTACTCTACTATTCGTTGGCTTTTCAACTGAAGCAATGTCTCTATTTCTCTTAATATGTATTTTGCATCACAATTATCATGCTGAATTTCTGTAATGTCAAATTTTGCTTAGATAATGTGCAAAAATATTAAAAGTTTATACTTATTGATTCAAATATCTTGATCGCTGAAATTTCATTTGTATAGATGTCATGAACTTTATACACCATTCCAAAAGCACCTTCATCAATTTTTTGCCAATTCTTTATAGATAATTCTTTTGATATATTTTCTATATAAAGTATAAAATACATAAATACTTAAAAATTATATTAAATGAACTAAATAAATACAATGTACATGTATGTATATACCTTGCAACTTTAAATTTTTTTGGGTAATAACTGACTGAAGCTCCAAATTGTATGTTTTATAAGTCATTTGACATTCGTTTGAAAAGAATTCTTCAATTGTTTCATAACTAGTTCTTTCTATTTTGTTATGCTGTAATGAATAAATACCATGATCACTTACAGCACATCCTATAATATCGCCTTTTTGTTGATAATTTAATGAATATATTGAATGAAATTTTGAATCGCATTTCAATAAAATTGGTGATTCTGATAATTGATAGCATTCTACAAAATTTTCGTTGACATAAAGTCCATAAAAATATATTTCACCTTGTTGTGATAGAAAATATGCATCTGACGATGCATAACACACTGACACAATACTTGTTAGATTATATATTAATCTTGGTTCATAAATGACTTTATCTTCTGAGCTTTCATATCCCAAAATACTTCCTATGTTGGTACCCCAGTAGTACACATTACCATCTTGAGATACAGCATACGAACACCAACCAGAACAATCGATGAATTTAACTGTGGGTAGTTTTTCAAGTCTTGTTATCATCAACACTTCATTTCCAAGAGCTCTATCACATCCGACTTTCCCCAACCATTATCACCCCATCCATAAACGACACTATCAATAGTTAGAATTAACGTATGTCCGGTTCCGCAACATATTTGTGAAATTTTATATTTTTCTAAATTTTTAATAAGAGTTGGTTTCAATATTTGGGTACCACTGCGATAGCCTAATCCCAATTGACCATACTCATTTTTACCCCATCCGTAAAAATAATTATCACTGGTAATTGCCAATACAAAACCACTCCCATTATAGAATTGTTGTACATTCTTCTCGTGCAATTCGGGTATAATTTTTGGATCTTTAACATACTTATTATGACCTAGACCACAAGCGCCAAATTTATTAGATCCAAATCCAAACACATTGTCATCTTTAGTAACGAATAGCATATTATAACCATTAGGATCATCAAAAATATGGCATAACATGATAGAAAAATTATTAAGATTTGAATTTTGGCAAATTGAAAACTTCTTGAAAAGATCAACGGTAATTGATTGATCTTCGTCATATTTTTCCGTTATTGAATTGGCATTATCCATATTAACCATTGGATCATAGTTGATATTAATTGTTTGAATGCAGATTTTATATTCTTTGGAATAAAATTCTTCAAATGATTTGTATTTAGTTCGTCTCAACTTATTATATTCGAGTAAATAAACATGATCATTTGTCAAAGCAGTCCCTATTGTTATCCTGTCTCTGAAATAATGTTTTGATAGCAAACATTTATATGTTGGCCTAAATATAGGTATTTTGTATTTTTTCAGTAAACTAGGTTGAGTTTGAAAGTATTCTTTGTCTTTTTCATAGTATTTGCCACAAAAATAAATCACTTTTTTGCTTAAGAAGTATGTATTAAATGTGGAAAAACAAATGGACGTAACGTTGAATAAATTGCAGATTTGTTTCGGTTCAAAGATACTTTCATTTGTATCATGGCCACATTTGTAATGTTCAGAGTCACCCCAACTATATACGAGCCCATCGGTTGTTATCGCAAATGACTGCCGGTATGAGCAGTAAAGAGATTTAAATTTTGGTAATCCATTCAATTGAATCACTTTTGAAATGTTATCTTCTATTCTTCCGCAACCAATCTGTCCATCAGTATTATCACCCCATCCATAGAGTACACCATCAGATGTAAGGAGCAGAGTATGTCCAGTGCCACAACTTATTTGGGAGATAGTGATATCTTTTAAACTGTCAATTAAAGTAGCTTTGTAAATTCTGTGAATATTGGTTAAATTTTTGCCCAATTGACCATATTCATTAGAACCCCATGCATAGACCTTATTATCACTGGTTAGAGCTAGTGCAAAATCCAATCCATTATAAAACTTTTGAACACTTTTATTACACAATTCTGGTATAATTTGTGGTTCATTGACTTCCATTTCATGACCTAGACCACATAATCCGCTATCATTTCTACCTAAACCAAACACTTTATCGTCGATCGTACTAAAAATCATATTATTTCCATAATTTTCGTTAAAAATGTAGAATGATTTTATTATCTTTTTCAATTGAGGATGTAGTAATTCACAAAATTCAAATTGATTTAGAAAATCGCCCATTTTTTACGTACAAAATTGTAACAATTTGTTTTTGTTTATGTTCACCAATTGAAACTAATATAAAATGACAAACATGGATACACTTGAGTACGAAAAAATAGATAGTTTCAATTGAGATAATCACTATAGTAATTATCTTTTTATATTAATGTTAAGTATTTATATGTTAAGTTCATTTGCAAATTTATATCAATTTATTCATCACATCTACCAAAACCATTTTTAAACATTGTTTTTTTAACAAGTTTTAAAAATATATATTCTGAATAAATTTGAAATGACCATTGACCAAATTTTTCTAGTAATTTACTTGCAAGTATATTTTAAAATAACATAATACACACTTGAATTAAGCAATATTATAGTCATAACCTGAATATTCAGGGCTCGATAATGAGAAAAGCAAACAGCGCTAGCATTTAAAGTGAAAAATATGGGATGTTTCCTTCCAAAGCAGCAGGCTGAGAGAACAACCTGGTTAGCAAATAGGAGATAGGGGAAAAAATTAAAAGTTTTATTCTTTTTAATAAACTGAAATCATTTGAATCCCTTAAATGAATCTTTATTTGAAAAAATCTCAATATTTTAAAGCAATTCATTATAAATCACTGCAAAGCGATATAATTAAAGTATGTTATAAATCGAAAACGGGTTAAATTCTAATCAAATAAAACACTTATCAATTGGTTTAGTACAGTAAAAGCCTTTTGCTTTTCATAGATAGTCAATAATTTTACGTATTTCTCACGCGTTAGACAACAAGCTTTCAGAAAGAGTCAAATGAAAATCAAAATAACGGATTCTTTCAGTCTTAAGCATTGTTTACACATTGGAATGCATTTAAAAATAAAAAGCGGTTATTGACTGCTATTAAGTTATGACGACTCGCGTTCACGGCTTTGAATGTTATTTGACTTAATCTGAAAGTTTGTTGTCTAACGCGTGAGAGATATGAAAAATTATTGACTTTCTGTGAAAAGCAATAGGCTTTTAGTGTAAACCATGAATTCAATGTAAACGTAACCTTGTTCTCACTCTCAAAAAATAGAAGACAGGTTACACTACAATAGGTTTGCCTTCTGAATAGGCAGCCAATAATCGATGTGAATATAAATCAGTTATCGTAGAAATCGCTTTCAAACCAATCGATGCTTTCATTGTTCCGTTTGTTTCGAATACGATATAATCGTCTTTGACTTCCAATTCTTTGAGTTTGAAATCAGAATATTCTCTTTGCAATAAAACCCTGATTACATTTATAGGAATTTGTCCGTTATTTTCCCATTTTGGACCCTTTCCATAAACTTTTATTTTAGCCTTGTACTTCTATACCACACCTTTAATCAAATATTGGTTGGCATTGACCTTGATAGCTCCTCCGGGACCGACTTTAGCTGTGAGACTGTCCCCGACTGTTGTTTCCTCCGAGGTTTTGGTAACAATTCCCTCGTTTGTGCTAGTTTCATCTGTTTTTTCAAAACCGCCCTCGACTTTTGTTTCAATCTTAGTCTTGCCCTCTGCTACTAATGGAATGCCTACACTGATCTTGACTTTAGCGCTCATGGACATTTTGAAGAAGCCTTTCCATATTTTTCTAACCGTGGTTGAGTGGCTCACTACGAATTCGTTTTTCATCTTGTAGCTAAATTTGACTGTTCTTGAGAATTTTGCTGAACTCTTGATATTATCAATAATTTGCTCTATTTTCATTGCCGATTGACCTTGTTGTTTAAAAACTTCCGGCAAAATAATTCTAAATAAGTTACTGAGTTATTATTTTGTTCAATTTAGAAGCTTAATCTTATTCGATCTAGTTGATTAAATTATGAATACTTTAATAAAACAATGTTTTTCATTTATATAATGCTAAAATAATATTGAAAATTTCCTATTAACTGACCTCGGGTAATGTTTCGAATTGAAAGTTGTTAATTTCCCCGTAGAGTTCGTATGGATATGGAATTAATTTCCAGAAATTATCTTGGTTGAATTTACAAGTGCTTGTCAGGCAAAATTTTATTTGAGGTTCTCCTCCTCCTGTCTCAGTCACCACATCACCTGAAGATTCTGTTCAAGCATATTTCATTTTATTAAAAGCTAATTTATAGAAAAATCAACTTGAATACATATTGGTTAATATGTTTTACTCATTTTTATAACATAGTAATATTACCTAGAAGAATTAATTGGTCACCAACCTCGACTACTCCACCAAAGACACATAATTTTCGCGCGGTATTAGAAAAAGTAGAAATACATGACTTATCTTTATCTTTAATAAAAAACTGAACCAAGATTTTCGATCAGTATTATTTATTGGTTGCCGAACCATGTTCCAATTGCCTCGATTATCGATTGTCAAATTATTACCGGTCTTTTTATTTTGAATCGCATACTTCATATCGTGGTATGAATTCAAATGAATTCCATTTCTATCCACAACACGAAAGTCTACAAACTTTTGAGAGGATAACCCTAATTAACTCAAAATAATGAGCTCGCTCAATATAAATAACATTTATATTAATTTTTAATTCAAATATAACTGAATTCAGAATCATTGAGAGCATTGAAGTGCAGCGCTATTTATACAGTTCATTTTATATGAGTCAATTGTAAAACAAAGACCACGACCCAAAACCTGTGTAATTTTTTTGTTGATGAATTCTAATGTCATTCAAAATTATTTCTAAATTATATTCAATAATAGTTTATTTAAACATTTGTTAGAATATCTGTCTATCCTTTGGTTAACTCTCATTAGAGTCTCATTTTTCAAGAACACAATTCATAAAAAGGGATCAAAAATTTGACACTGATGATTATCTTGGTCATATGGGTCCTATTTGATTACAATGTATTAAATAATAAATAACTTAAAAATTATACATTATTTAAAATTTTGAAGAAATTTTTATGATTTGAATTATTATAAATTAATGTCATTTCATTTGATTGACATATTTGACACCCTTTCGGTGCAAATGTTGTTATTGTAATTGAAAATAACTCGCAATTAGTGACAAACATGGGATTAATATGAATTGCTTTCTATTTAAAACAAATTTGGTTCAAATTCAACGCCCACTACATTTGCACGATTTATATATTATCCAAGTTGGTACCCCCATCAAAAATTGCCGTTTTACGCTATATTTGAATAAATCAATTTAACATACCCCAACGAAAAAACTATATACAATACATAAGGGCAACTCATTGGTGTTTTGCAAATCACTTGCCCTTACAGAGAATTGCCGTTATAGAAGTTGGCATTATAGGGAACCAACACCCCATAGGAAAGGCTGATGCTTTCAAAATCTATTGCCATTACAGAATATAGCCGTTATAGAGTTTGCCCTTATGGAGTATGTATTGTACTTACATACCCTATTAATGAAATGAAAAATCCCGCTTCATTCGGCAGTTGGGTCCGCTCGAGTTAGAACTAGGGGATATTTTGGCTATACCCCCTTAGGCTACACCCCTGCGTTGAATGATAGACAGGTATTCACACAACTGTTTTTTAGTTTGGAATGCAATCAATTTATTAAATAAACACTAAAATAATTTTGAATAACATAATAATTAATTAACGAAAATTAATTCGTTTAGTATTATTATGGTAAACTCAAGATTTAATATATCTGCAGGATAAATAATTATTACTAAAAAGATCATGTATGAGATATTGCAATTGACCTAATATCTAATCTGATCTGAAGCGAAAAGTTTGAGTATTAAAGTATTTATAAAACAAGGCTTCGGATCAAAGCAATGGTCACTCCATTTATGCCCAAAATTAATAGATTTAATTTTAAAATAAC
>JAQGCS010001851.1:0-12011 GCA_034702105.1 Fuscozetes fuscipes | reverse complement strand
GAGAGAGAGAGAGAGCGAGAGAGAGAGAGAGAGAGAGAGCGAGAGAGATAGAGAGAGAGAGAATTCAATTTGATTCTTGAATTTATTCGCGAACTCTACCTATCGATCTGTAATTCAGTAAAAGATAATATCAATTGGTTTTTATGTACCAAATGGTAGACTCGATATCCAGATGTCTAATGTCTAAAATCATTGTTCCGTTCGGTGAATGTCTATATATTTTATTTGTTAATCTATTTAGGAGTGAAGTCGACAACGAACTGATTCTTGTGTCAAATATTTGTACAATAAAACCATTGTTTAAATTGAGACACAATTGTCTTACTTCGAGACAGTGATGGATATGCCTTATATTGTTTCAAATCGATTACGGCTTTCGGTCAACACAAGCGCTATACACCTATAAGACTGTGCCAACAGCTTTTGTGCTGTCCTTCTTGTGAGGTAAGACTCGAGACTATTCTTTTCATGTTCTCTGATAACAACAGAGAAATACTTTAATACAATCATCGTTTGGATCACAACTTAAGACCAAATTTATTGATAATTAAGCAAAGAGTCGTTTTCTCAACTAATCGATCACAATCTTGAATATTAATTTACAATTAAGATTACCCTGTTTTAAACCTGTACTTTGCGGCAGCCTTTGATTGCAAAGCTAAACAAAAACAACCATTAGGTTTATCACTGGATTTCTCACAAAAAGCCAGATTAGAAATGAATTGATTTTCGCCACTAAACTATTCGGAATAGTTTTCAGTACAATATTCCGATTTAAAGCTATTTATACCGAAGAAAAACTTTACAAATCTTTAAGACATAAATCACTTCTCACTCTTCGGATAGACTTTCGAGACTTCATTCTTAGTCCTCAAGTTTTTGACACTAATTCTTATTAGGCTTTTGAGAGAAATCCTGACTTAACTTATGATAACTTTGGAAATTGAATTCATTGGTTCGACGAAAACTTATATAATACCCAATATCTCACTGATATAACTGACTCTTAATATTATTCCTATGCTCTGCACAACACATCTAAAGTAAAAGTATTGCAACTAAAAGTTTAATACCGTTATTAAGGGTTTAGACGTTGTTTGACAGCTCTCTCTCTCTCTCTCTCTCTCTCTCTCTCTCTCTCTCTCTCTCTCTCTCTCCATATCGACGGCATTCTTCCTGAGCTCTGAGATCTATCTTATGCTAAACCAATTTATTTGTAATAATAGTAATTATTTTTGAATTAAACTTCGAACTCAGGCATTAATATCAATCAGATTTGAATATATTGAATACTCTACGAGAGGACAGCCATAAAAGGCAAACAATGTTGAGATAACATTGTTAGGGAAACACAACAAACAAATATCACTCTTTCCCTCTCTTTATATGCAATAATTTTTTCAAACTATCATATAATCATATTTTGTGCCCAGAAATAAATTAGAGAAAAAGCGCCGTTATATTAGCAATGGATAAAAAAAAGGAGAGAGCACAAACAATTATGTATGAATTCTGAGCTCATATTTAATGTATAATTCATCAGAAAATTATTTTTTGTCTTTCGTTCATATTTTTATTGGTTCGCAAAATTAGATTTGTTGCTCATTAATTCAAACAACACAATCAGCTCAGGGATGAGCACACCTTTCGCTTTTAGGGATGGCCAGTCCCGGTAGTGTACAATAAACTGAAGAATGTGTGATATATTAGTTTCATCGTAATCTAATCTAGATCTAATTAGGGTTGGCGCAAGCTGTGTTTTCTTCAGTTTCAATTATAAATCTTATTTAATTGATAGCTGAGCAAAGTCATTTAAACCCGCAAAATGTTTTGTTTTTCATATCTTCCTTGAACATTCCTTTAATAATGGCCACTTTTGCTCAAGTATTTCAACTGGCACTTGCATATTTCACACACATTATTGCATATTCATCAAAGTTATTAAATGACAAAGTTGATGCTGATGCAAACAGAAATTGGACCATGCTCTCTATTAAACACATATTTCGTGTAAAATTGGCGCTAATTTGCAATTCGAAGCGCTCTTATATTATATCCAAAACAAACTCAAAATACTTTCAGAACATTCTTCTCGTCCTTTAATTTAATTCTTTACTTTTTTATACAGACTTTCAGCGAAATTAACACTAAAAACAAGTTAATGAACTCTCAGTGCTTACAAACAGAGATGTATTCATCGCTAAAATTCGTCGTTAAAATAAAAAATGTGACTGACTTTTGAGTTAAATCCAAGTTAACTAATGAAATGTTATAATCATTGGATTTGAATAAATTCGATAAAATATTTTTTACGATCTCTTTGAAAGAAAATTCAACTATTTTTCGAATATAGAAATACTACAAAAATCTTGATTTTGTTGACACTTTATATTACAGGATATTGTCGTCAGTGTAGAAGACCTTACTCTAGAATAAGGCTCTCAATGAAAAGGTTATTCAGTTCTTCACTTCGGATACTCTGGTCGTCAATATTTGATATTCCGCTTAAAGTTGTGCTAAAAGTCTAATACTTTCTCTTTTAAATCATTTATATTTTGTGCGAATATTTACTTTATTCAAGGCAATAGTTTTACACCACATGTAGACTAAGAACTAAAGTAGAAGTTGTAACCCGAGTCAGTTTCAATCTAATAAAAAGATAAAAACCAAGTGAAAAACAAAACAAACGAATAAAAGTCAGAGAAAGAGAAACACAAAAGTAATTCAAATGTAATGTAACTTTTATTTCATATCATTAATAATTTATTAGACAATAATTATACCAAAAGTAATCGTCTTCTGAACATATCGTATGAACATATGGTATGGTATTGTATGGGCGCAGACATGAATCGCCAACAAAACAATTCCTACAAATGTATTGAAGGGATCTCCGAAATAATTATATACTTTTGCTGTTCTCTGAATTGTGAACTCAAACACAAAAGTATTTATTAAAGATTTTTAAAACATTTTCATTTTTGAAATGGTTTTCATTTTAAACACTTTGAGAGAGAGAGAGAGAGAGAGAGAGAGAGAGAGAGAGAGAGAGAGAGAGAGAGAGATCCGAGATAAAGGTCTGGCTTGTATTTTGTGCCCAAATGCTATTAGAGGGCCTTATATTGGATATAGTCGTCTGTAATATTGATATAAAGGTATTGAAAAATGAAATACAAAGAGTATTTTTCCTACAGAAAAGAGTGAACACAAAAACCAAAGAAATATCTTTAGGGCTAAATTGTTTGAGTGGTAGCCCTGCGTCACACACACACAGCACCGGTGTATGTGTCTGAGGGCATACGTGGTGTTCGCCTCGTTTTCGCACAAACTTTTATAATGTTATTTAAGTTAGTTCTGGACTTTAGAATCAGGCCCTGCTCTCAAGCACAGTCTGTGTTAGTGCACAGAATATGTTTGCTCACAAATGAACATTCCATGTGCTTCACTCAGTCCATTGTCTCGTCGAATACTCTCTGTCCTATCAGTCTTATCAGCGGTCAATGGTTATTGTTAAGGTGTGGGGCTATTGGGCTGACACATACTTTGGAGGAGAGGGCTCTTCAATTGCAAGCATATATTCAATTAGATCCATTCGATATACACTCGAATCTTACTATTTTTCTGAACGCAATTCCATATCAAATACACTTATTCTGAGTCTGACTTAAAAGTATTTCCCATTTTCACGGAGATTATGTGAGGAATTCCTTATTTGAATTTTCCATCTTTTCTGCTACTAAACTGCAGTCAGACATGAGTTTTAGTATCTGTTTTTGGGCCAGACTTTAGGCACCGGTCTCTTTAAAACAGGAGAAATTTTTATTGTTGTTTTGTGGCCTTTCCTCTACTGAGTCGTAATTCTCTACGAACTAAAGAGAAGCCAATTTTCATACACTTTATTTACCGCAAATATGCCGACACCAACACCAGGCGGGCACTGCCTGTGCACTCAATTTTACAATAAACCCTTCCTTTGAAATAGTTAGTGAAGGCTATACAACTTTACCTGTGCTCTAATGGTTAACGATCGTCATCTGGCTTTCCATTACATGTAATGCAAAGCCATATCCTATCCTTTATATTCTAAATACAAAACTAATTGTTATGTTATTCAGAATAAGTGATGAAAATCTCGATTCTACTATTGTTCAGTTTTATTGAAAAATTCACTTAAATTGCAGGTTAATCTATTCACTCAATGGGACATTGAAATTGAATTTCATATACAAAAATACAAAACAAAAATACACTTTGAAATTCCAAATTGTGATCCTGGTCTAAACGTTCGAAATTATTATGAAATCTACGAATACAGTCAAACCTTTATATAAGCCCTCTCGTTATAATCCCCGCAAAGAAAAACTGAAACCTGGAAGAATTTCAAAGAAATATTTCAAATAGTTTCCAGTTTTTAATATAACTAATTATGCACAAAACTTTAATTGAATATTTAGATATGTTACTTATTATCTAGATATTTTTATTTATATTGAAAATTATTTATATTTGGTCTGCATTTGCCATTAATTATGTATTTCTAGTCCCCCCTTGTTAGAATCCCTTAATATATGAGCCAAGCGAAGGATTATAGCCAGGTTCGACTGTATTTACTTTCATTGTTTCTTCAACAACTCTTTTAGAGGAAAACCCATTTGGCTTTCATTAGACGTTAAGCCATAACCCGTAATAAAGAGCTCAGAAAAATAAAGTCTTCAAAAAACATGTTTTACTCAAACAATTTTGCTGTAAATCTCTTTGGGTTTTACTCAAAACAAATTTTGAGGCCTATTATGAACAGAATAAGACTTCATTAGAACCCAATTTTATGCCCAAATTTATGGAAATATTTTTCCGGTAAATTTCGAAACTGTTTGACTGATATTTCATTTTCTTGAAATAGACATCAAATTTGAACTTAAGATTGAATACAATATTCTATTAAGCGATCAAATATTTTCAAAAAATGGAAATCAATTTATTGTTTGTTTTTATGTTTTAATAATGATTTGAAAATTTCATTTTATTTTTTATCATTAAAATTAAATTAGAATTTTATTGCTTATATGCGAGCAGTTTATTAATAGCTAATAACGACCAAGGTGTGTACAATCCTTAAATGCTCTTACAACTTAATGAAAAGCCTCATTGATAAATAGCTTTTAGCTAGTATTGTTATTTTAAAACTTAAATATTGGATGTTTAAGCAATAAATTTACATTTATTTGATTCAACTTCAAATCAAGTTGAGTACATTTTTACTAGGAGCCTCCTTGACTATCACCTCTTAGAACTGCTATTTGTGATGAAAGAGAATAAAAGTGTCTTTAAATTTAAGTCACATCTTTTGAAAAGTATTCGGAATCGTTTTAAATTAGAATAACAATAAACTGCAATCGAATACCTGTTTTGCAATTCAAAACTTAAGGCCAATAATAGCGCTAAGAATGCAATTCGCGAACGACTGTCGAGTCTTAAGACAATCCGCGAAAACCAATTGTTTATAGCGTTTTGTTTTAATACTACTCTTTATTATCTACTCTTTAAGACTCGAAAATCATTATTCTTTATATAATTCCCGAAATAAAATTGCCATTCATTTCATGAAAATGTTTTATTACACAAACATAAAACTCATTCAATTCGAAGACTATTACTTTGTATACAATTCTTAAGGAATTTCACAAACGAATTAAAATTTAATTTACAATAAGAGAGAAGTTAATGAAGCGATTAGTCTATAGTTTGTATTTAATTTATGATATCTTTAGTTTCATTCGCAATCAATTGAGACAAAAGACAGTCGAAAAAGAAAAACAATTCTCAGGAATTATTTTTCACACAAATTGTCGAAGAAATACAACTATTTATATGCTATTCATTTGACGCAAACAGTTATATCACTTTTTGAATGATATTTAATAAACACTGTTTCGAAATTAATTGCAGTTTTATTTTCAAAGTTTGGAGAAGAGATGAGCAAGAACTTTAAATAAAATTCACTAGAAATTCTAAATTATGTAAATTTCTTCAGAAACTTGATCTTGTTAACTTTCTATATTTTAAATCGTTTGAACTTTTGACAGGAAGTTAAATTGCTAATAAAAGTAGCATGTGTGTTGATAGATAGTGTGCTCATCTCTGCCTAAATAGCGTTTAATTATAAAGTTAGAGCAAATTCACGAACAATCGGTACATACAGTGAATAAATAAAATGTTTGCAAAGAATTTCTCACAAAAACTGAACGCTTCAGAGAAAAAATAAGTTTATTATCGATTGAATTTATTAACACAACTGAGTAATTGCTGGCAATTATTCTCCTCGACATCGATGAAATTGTAAATTGTAGCATGCATTATTTATGTGACTTAATTTTTATTTCTTATATGAACTTAAGGTACATGACCTCGAAATTTTGGTGCAAGCATACGTGTATCAGTGTCAAAGATAATGGAGTTTTTGTCTGAAATTGTTGATGGACATTTACTGTCTGAATAACTCGTTAAAATTGCTAATCAAACAAGGAACAAGTTGTGCAGTAGATCAACATGATTTCACTTATCAATAAGGTGTTGGACTGTTGACCGGCCCTCAAGTCGAGCCCTTATATGTGTAGCAAACTTTTAAAGGCAATAAAATAATATAAAGCCATGTAATACATTCTGTAGGGAAATAGTTGCATGTTATCTAACTTTTGTGGAATATGTGTGCAAACAGTGTGTTATCAAAATATCTTTTCAGGAAAAGAATTGCTTCGCTTTTCCTCAATATATTTGAGACGAAAAATATGTTAAAAATCATATTTTCATTCACTGTTCTTAAAGATAGCATGTATTTCAAGTGATAAAAATACTTGACTAGGTTTTTCCACTACCAAAAGGATTATGAATGTTTCTCCTGTGTTCAGTACTTAACTAATGTCTAGAATATTTGTTTAATTACATAAACGGTTAATGAATGCGTTGAGAATAAGTGTTTGCATTTCTGTGAGCCTTCAGAACACAACTTATTTTGATTAATGAATTTTATGCGCTTTTGTATCACAATTCGGAATAAAAAATTATATTTTTCTCTTCAAATATATATTTAAAGTCAAATACTTTGACTCTGAACTGGTTTGTGTGCAACACATTTAAAGGTAAAATATTTTTAATATTATATTCATTACATATAATAACAATTTTAGCCTTAAATCGAGAGAATCGACAGCAAAGAAGAGTTTTAAAAAGTTATGAATATTTTGTGCATTAAAAGCATTTTTTCACTCATGAAAAATACCGTTTACACTGAAGTAATACTAATTTTACACTTCATAATAGTCTGTCCCGTTATGGACTACCAAAGCACTGATTGTTATGAGAAACACAACTCTGGCCAACACTCGGAGGTAATGCCTCTGAGAGAGGAACAAGTCATGTGTTTAAGCGTTTTATTAATGGTTCGCTCATTTAGTTTTTCAATTCTCTATTCATAAGAGTTTTCCTCAATTTTTTGGTTTAAATGATTTTTTGTTATTTCAAAGAAGTATTTAAGGGATACTTAAGTGACTCAATTAACTAATATCCGGAGTCAGACCTTCCCAACACATTCAACAATCCTAAAGAAGGAAAGCCTTCTTTTCATATCAGACTTACTTTTAATTGATTTAAACCAAAGTTATGACTAAATTAAGATATATTGCATCTAGTACATTTCAAATTTTAATCGCAATTATAGATAAAATGCACAAATTTAAGGTTAATTAGGTTTTCTTCAAAAAATAAATCACTTATCAATTAATCTAAACTTGCAATAAATCAAATTCCAGAGCAATGTTTAAGAAGCAGTGAATAAGTGGCTAATAATTCATTGGCCATTAGGTCCTTAGTATCACTACTTGTGTCAGTTTATTCTGAGTGCTATTCCTATTGATGTCGTAATAAAGTTTGCAATTTATTCGTTTAAGAAATCCAATTGAGTCTAACAATTGGTTTAAATTGATTTCCAAGACTTAAATTCGCGACTAATTTCTCGCATTTCTTACATAAACTTCTCAGACATAGAGTAGAGTTCTTTGCCTTCTTCTACGGTATGTGTGTTCTGGCAAATAGTGATAAGAAAAGTAGTGGTCGACTCTCTCTCTCTCTCTCTCTCTCTCTCTCTCTCTCTCTCTCTCTCTCTCTCTCAAGTCTTGAATCGCATGGGATTTGACTAACAATACAAATACGATTGCATTGAATTCGACATACAATCGACTCTTGGCTATAGAGTTGACTTGAATTTTGCAGAACCGAAGCGTTTGTTTTTATAGTGTTATTATTGTTATTATTATTGTGCACTTCAGAGACAGTTATTCACACTTTTGAATTCCAGTTTCGATATTCTGTGCTCTGTTTTCTTGAAGAGCAGTTTCTCACGAATATAAAGAGCAAACTTTCTTAACATTTAATGAAAGCAATGGTTAAGTCATTCATACAAATCATTCGTTACTTTAAACAATTGATGACTAAAATTCTTATGAGTTTATGGCAATTGTTTTTATTGTTTTTGTTTTGAAGAAAACCCACTATTCCTTGGTTGTAATGGAAAACTATTGTTTGTGTAGGAAACACATCAAATAATGAGAGAATAAACAAAACTTTTTATTCATTCAGTGTTTGTCGTGTTTTCATTTGTCGATCACAAGTGAAAGTTTGAGTCGAATGTAAAGAAAAAGTGAAAAAATGATTTTCTTCTTATATTTGTTTTGTTCCCAAAAGTTTTGGGTTTAGAAAACTAGAGAAATATCTATTGAATTGTATAATACGGTGGAAGTCAGGCATCGGCTCATTAAACGGTGCAAAAAGTTTCCTCTAATTCAGTGACTATTCTCTAAGTGTTGGACTCTCACAGAAACGAATGAAATTCCCCATCGATTTGGTGTATGTGTTCTATAATACAATTATTACGTGAAGAACGACCTGAAGAACCCATCACTGAATAAAACGGAGTGTTAGCTCTTATATAAAGGTTACATTGCATTGATGACCAAGATGCCTTATCTTATATGTCTCAAACAATTTTTGATGAAATAGTTTGAGTTTAAAGTTTCCATTTCTTACATACTACTCAAAAATTATCAAGGTTGCCAAGTTTAATGAACTAACTTATGTAAGAAAAGTTTGATTCGAACTCATTCTTGCATACGTTGGTTAAGAAATTTGTTTTCGTTTGTATGTCTCAAACATTGATCGCTTGTGTAAGTCCTCCCAATTAAACGGTTAGTTATCATTTGTGATGTTATGCTTTCGGACACACCGTTCAGTGGATGACAATAAAAATAATAATAAGAATATTCCTTAACTACAGTCACAGCAAATGCGAGGAAAGTTGTGATCTATTATACGAAACAATAATCTTAACGAATGGTTTACAAGTTTTGCTGAAGAAATTCGAAACTTTTTAAGTGAATGTTTTTCGCAGAAGTTATTTGATAACCAATGCTATCACAAAAATATCTTCTTATAATAAAAATAACTTAAATTTTATCTCATATTTGACTCGAATCTAATTAGACTTCAATATATTCCAAGAAATACTTTTCGACGTAAAGTTGAGAAAAACTACTTAAGTTTTATAAATGATATCAAATTATTACTAAAGTGATTAGGCAAGCTCGTATTTCAGTCTTCAATGGGAAAGTTTACCCCTTTTCTAATCAGCATAATTGGTATTAGATTAGAATTTTTGTCCAAAATTGTAGTTAAAAGCAAAATAATTAGTGATTATTATCATTAAATATTAATTTTAATTCAATACATGACTGGAGTTTTCATTCGAATTAATTTCTCATAAAAACTATCAAATATTTTACGAGAGAGAGAGAGAGAGAGAGAGAGAGAGAGAGAGAGAGAGAGAGAGAGAGAGAACCAATTACGCAAAAATATTTAACCACCAAAGAAGAGGTGATTGAACAAAGTTTACTTCATTGGTGATCGCAGTATTTTTCATGAAAATTTATTTTATCTGAGCATCATTTAATTTTAGTCTTGGCAGTCGGTCACACTTGATTATTTCAAAGTTAATTTTCTGATAACTTTAATTTAGAAATAATAAGCAGAACATTAGTCAACACTTGAATCGTTATCATTTATGAGGAACTGCTAATAGCACCGGCCATTTAAATCGTCGGCACCAAAAGCTCCCAATAATTGCAAAAATCAATTAAATCAAGTGATTCGTAGACAAAAACCCAATCTTTTTGATCGTATTTATCAGCGAATATCTCCTTTGAAAATAGTGTTTCGATTGAGGAAAAACTTAACTGTAATTCGAAACAAATTCTAAGTTTATAATAAAGTGTTGTTTGCAGTTAACTCTTATTCACAGCACAGCCGTATTTAAGGCACAGACACTATTAACAAGTAATTTATTTAAAGTGATGCTTATTAATATTCAGTAACAAAATACTACTTAAGGTAAATGTAAATTAAATGTGGAATAGTGGAGGCGATTGGGGGGAAAGCCGTTTCGCCACTGCTATTCTGCGACACATCATATCCTCAGGTAATTCGAGTTTTAGTTATTTTTGCTAGTTTCTTTGAAAAACTTATTTTCCTTGATTTCTATTCAAACAACAAATTAATAGATTGTTTTGAAACTTATTTTTCTTAAAACATTTAAATAGAAGTCCCGACTAATAGTGTCTTAAGATTTATATAAATTACTATTTCTTTGAGTAAAATATAATTATAATTACAGATAAAAAGAATAAATGTCTGTAATAAGTATTTTTCTTTAAGAATGTACTAGGTAATTAATGAATTTTTCAAATTATTTGATGATTTATTGATAATATAGTGGGAAATAATAATATTTACATTTTGTTTGAATGTCTTATTAATTATTATTTTAAGCTATGATTTAAAGTATCTCAAAGAGTAATATCTTTTGAAAAATGATATCAAAATGTATTTTAGTTTCAATTTATTTGAAAAGAGATGAAAACAATTAACAAATGGTGTAATAAAAGCATGAAATCCTTTGCGTGTCTTCTATTTGAAAGTCTCAATGAAAATATCGATTCAATCGTATAAATAATGATAAGTTAAGACGACTTAAACCATGACTAAAGTTATAGTTATCTAAAAAATGTATTTCTATGTGTGGGACCGCACACACACACCAGACACACACCACACGAAACCAACCAATTATTCTGTCATTTGTGAGTCCAATGCATAAGATATTCACTAAAAAGTTGTGCAAAGCATCGAAAAAATGCTTTACTATAAATTCAACCATTTTTGGCCACAATTTATTCACTTTTCTTATTCTGTGCTATTTTGTGCTATTCTTTGCTAAGTCATACTTAAGATTCAATTATAGTGCAAACTATTTCATACATAAGAGCAGACAAATTGAATTTTGTGTGAATCAAACGCTCCGATCGATTACTACAATGGGTATCAAACGGCGAAGAAGACAACTCTTTCTCTCATTCCCATCGAAAACAGTATTTTTCAGTTTTGTATTTCTTTTGTCGAAAATATTTTCCCTCAAACTTATTATTATTATTATTATTATTCAGTGAACTCTTATTCCTGACTTTCATCGAAAAAAATTGTAGATATGATTCTCAAGGCTTTCATTATTTCTCTTTTTTCTTATTTTGATTATATTTTTGTTAATTTAAGAGAATAGTTCGCCGAATACTTTTGCTAATAAGTTTGGCCCAAAACAATATATACAATGAAATAATAAACAAAATGATTTGTTTTGTTGTTTTGTCTCCACTTTTCTATTATTACTTCAGTTGAATTGATATTCAAGTTTTGATTAGTTTTTTGTGCTCTTCCTCTGATATATTGCCCTAAAGTTCTGCCTCTCGTCAAAAGCTGTTGACTTATTTGTTCAATACTTTACTATAAATATTAATTATTTGCTCTCAACTGTAGATCAAAAAATGCTATTTCCAATGGAGGGAGGGAGGTAGAGAGAGAGAGAGAGAGAGAGAGAGAGAGAGAGAGAGAGAGACTAAAAGCTATGCTTTTAT
>JAQGCS010001850.1:0-12018 GCA_034702105.1 Fuscozetes fuscipes | reverse complement strand
CCGATCTTCTCTCTCTCTCTCTCTCTCTCTCTCTCTCTCTCTCTCTCTCGACTCTGGCATTCATTTGTTTTCTCATTTGTGATCGCATTGAGAGATAATTTTCAAACTAAATCTTTTATTAACGATTGTGTCAGTTATGGTGTCTATAAATAATGGGTATTATTAATATTAACATCACATTGAAGATTGCACTCCACTTATTCCGATTAGAGATTAATCGAGTTATATATTTGAACATATCTGTAGTCTTCAGTTCTCTAATTCTAGACATTTGACAAACAAAACAAAATTCATTCGCTGATTTCATTGAGTCATTAAGCTATGAGAAAAATGTTCATTGCAATTATTTGATTAACTAAACAGTAAAATCAATTCACAATTCACAGAATATTCTTCAAGAAATGTTTTCGGAAACAAAAAACACATTCATTCGCCAAATAATAAAAGGCTTACATTTTTTATCTTAAATTTTCAGACATAAAAATTTTGTTTTTGTAAACTTAAAGTTGACTTCATTTGTAAGTAACAAATATTATCATCGGATATGTATTACATAAGTCTAATATGCTTTTGTTGACTCTTATATTGAATTATAAAGCATTGGTTTCACAACAAAACATAATTCAATTGAATTGAGAGCAAAGGAAATTCTTTGGCTTCATTTTGTCTAAAATCAGAGCATATTATTTATCAAAGGAGTAAATCCTTTTTAGATTCCATACTAACTCAATGATTAATAGTTTAAACAATTAAAAAAAATATTATCTAATAATGTATGTAATGTAATCTTGAGTCCTGTGTGTGTCGTCGGTTATGTAGAGTTTATTCTGAATAAAGTTTTTTTTAACTGCAAATCATTACTCGAAGGCATGAATTTTAAGTTCAAATATATATTTTTAGAGATTGTCAAGGTGTCGAAATAGGATGGTATACGATTCAGGTATCAGGAATATTTAGACCACATTCTGATCAGGTTTATACCCAATTTAAGTGGCATATGAACAGTAGAAGATCACTTTCTGGGTACTTAAAATTCCTATAATTCGAAGCAAATATGAAAGATTGAAAAATGGTATTAATCTTGAAAATTTCATTTTATAATTGTGTGAACAAATGTTGAGAGTTCAAAACAAAATGAACTTTTAGAAATGCAGTTTTTTTTAAATTTTGATTCATTGAAATATTTTTAATGAAATGCAAATTTTTTTTGAAAAATTTTATTTTCATAATTAAGAATATTCTAAAGTTTATATTTCATTAGTAAATTTTTCAATTAATCATAACTTCACAAAAGGTACCTGCAGTACTAAAAGTTCTAATATGTCTGAATGGAGGTTAAATATTCCTGACACCTTAGACCTGAATCGTAAACCTTCATATTAACAAGAAAAAAGTGAAATAACTATTTAAACTTATTTTAAAGGTCTAAATTTCTGCATCATTTATTTCTTAGCTATAACCATAATTTACATTATCTTGATGATCTTTTTTTATTTTTCAAATATGTTGAGAAAGCAAATAAATATATTTTAGATATAGTTAAGGAAAAGCTGTAAAACTGCTAACATTACTCGTTTTACTCTCCTATGTCGTTCTTTTTTTACACTGAAATTATTTAAATTATTTCATTGGTTGCAAAATATTCTGAAATTAGTGTGAAGCACTAGGGTAATTATGATAATTCACAATATTCTGAACCAACCATTTAAGAAATTTTGCATTCTTGAAAAAGTGCTCTGCATTTGAGACAATTTAAAATCTTTATTCACCGCAAATTGAGATGAAAATAAATATTGATTTTAACAAAATTAATAAGCTTGCTCACGTAAAGGCACATTGTGCTTTGTGATTAGAGCGTAAATTATTTAATTTGCAATTTGGTGCTCAATATTTGTTTGGATGGATATTAAATTATTATTAACAAAATATTTATTAATATCTTCACAAAAACTCTTTCGACAGTAAAAACATTTTTTACATTTGATTAAAGTTTATTCGGAAACAATAAAAGCATATATTGTTTGTGATATAATTCAAAGGCATTGAAACTGTCGTTGCCTTCACTTCTTTGACATCAAATACAATATATTCGCTCGAATTTAATGATATCATAAGACATGTGTCTCAACAGACCTACTATTTGTGTTCATTGATCTCATTGCTGAACACAAACTAGAGTTTGCTTTGTTCGGTGACATTCTTATTGCAAGAATCTTACCCTTGTCTTAATTCGGATTTCTGGCTGTGCCTACAATTTATCACTCATTCACTCATATTGTAATTAAATTATAGTTTCCTGCGCTCTATATATCAATTAAATTCAAAGTCAGTGCTATCTTTTTGATAGTCGAGTATTATCTGCATTAAGTTCTCTTCTCTACAACTTTTAATGTTATTAAAGACTAAGAATTATAGCAAAAAATTAGTCTGATTTCGATCTAACCAGTGCTCTATCATTTGGACTCACATTAGTTGTACGGTTAGTCCTTAATTCTTATGATGTATTGACTTGGATTCTAACATAACTACATATTCCTTAACGCGTTTTTGCACTTTTCTCATACAACTCCTATAATATCTCATAATATATATTATAATCAATGATTTGATAAAATATATTCTCGTTTTTCTCATATTTTATTATACATTCGCTCTATTATTAGACTTCATTATATAGATTCTGAACATTAACTCAAATTTTCTTTCTTTTAAAACATCTTCTAATTATTTTATCAATAAATTCCTCAAATCTCTTAAAATTCTGTAATACCAAGAATATTATTGCAGCGCTCTCTTCTGACTATAAACTATATTGTTTTTACTTTTAAAGCAAATTAAATGACATTTTACTAAATAATTCAAATTATTGAGATCAAATCGAAATATGCAAGTTTCAATTTGACCAAATTATCAGTCTATTTAAATAAGTAAACTAGTTCCTCTCCAATGAAGCAAATCTCATTAAATCAAATTGAAAGGGTTTTAAAAATGTAAATAGAGTTATGTTGTTTGTGAATACAATTTGTGATCTCATCTGTCATTTGAGGTCTATTTTGGTAAACATTTTGTAAACAAATGTGTAATTTATCAAATGATCATGTCAAATTGTCAAACTCAAAGCCTCACTTTATTTTAAGATTTACACTTTCATCAATCGATCACTTTTTGTCTGATTGTGTTCAAAGAAACTGTGAAGTGTGCTAGCTTACTTCATTTATCAGATCTTTTTAACATTTTATTAATTGTTAATTATCTGTTTCGATGGTATGTTTGAATACTTTATTATTCTTCTGTCACTTAAATTTGTTTGCATAATATTTTGCAGACATTCCTCTGATCTGATCCAATGGGAAGAATCTTTTTGTTGAGTCAATCGGCGGTGTATACGGTGTCGGCGATCGTATCGCTATGTGTTTGGGTACCGATGGGTCTAAATTTAGTTCACTTTTGCGGTCATTGTCTTCTATTTTCTGATGGACAGTACATCGAAGAGGACGGAAGGTTTGACCCGAACTGGGCGTCACCGGCCTATTGCGGGTTTACTGTCTTTCTCGGAGTGTCCGTATTTTTAGTCGGTTTGGTTCAAACCTTCAGAAAAATAATTCTTCTCTGCAAAGGAATCGATAGGTTTATACTCATAACTAATAACTTGAGCACATTTTGCAAGATGATATCTTTTTTATATCCTTTTATTTAATTGAATGTAATATTTTCAGTACATTTTTGTCGGTATTTATCGATGCATTGATTGCACTGATCTTCACGATTATGGTATTGTTGGACGCGTTTACTGTTACGAAAGGGTTTTCAGTTTGGTGTCAATCAGTTGTTCAACGATTTGATTCGTAAGAAATCTTTGGATAAACATTTGATGCAAATGTCAATTGAATGTAATGTCTGTTTAGTTGTGAAACGGCCTCTTCTGTAATGATAATCGGCAAAAATTCTGGAATAGATCCAAACGGGTTTTTCATAGAACTGGGAACCGTTCAGGTATTGTAATATTAAACTAACTTGTTCAAAACGTTGAAGAATTGAGATTTTAATTGGTTGTAAACCAGTTTGGAGTTTGGACTCTTTTGGTTTGTTGGGTTCTGTCACTAGTGATGGCCTCCCGAAAGCTGTTTGTATATCACGAGATGGAAAATATGAGCGTTTCGATGGCCAGAGAAAGACAGCGACACATCGGAGGCGACTATACATCACTCAGTACTTAAATGTTTGGCAAAAGTTTTAATTAAAGATTTGAGTTGTATTTGAAAATATTTGATTCGATAGTAATTATGTAAATATTTATCTGAACTCAAGTTTTCTATAAATAACATAAAATGAAACAAAAAATAAACACTAAAACTCTTTATCTATGAATTCCTTTGATTTTAAGTGCAGTTTCCGGAAAAGTCTTAAATCAAAGCAAAAGAAGCAAACGATCGATAAGAGTGTAGTGATGTTGGCTTCCAGAGAGCGTCTGACCTAACACTCCACTCCACTCAGGACTCAATATTTGTATTGAATAATCAAATATTAGTCGAATATGTGTTACACGTTATCAAAGATGTCGTGAATCATAAGTCAATATTCAGGGGAAGAATCGTTTACTTAATTTTATTCCAATTTTACGCTCTTTTTATACCAAATGTAAATAAATATTGGATATTATGGGCACTCGAGCCGCCGCCTGTAAGCCACCCACTCTTTCACTCTCAAGCTATAAATCATGTTTTTCATAGCTATTTTAAAATTGAATTTTTCCTTTGATTGCAGTTACGGCCAAATTACGGCATCTCCAGGAATTCCACAGTAGAATCATCAACAATGTGTTTCCTGTGCCATCCGGAACAGACATCTGTAATACTCTAAAGTATTTTTCACAATTACTTTTGGGGTCAGTTCTCTATAATTCTTTTTCTAATTGTTTTTCAAAATTGTCTTTCTGTTGATAGTGTTCTTCGTGAGGTACCGGCCATTCCAATAGAGCTGATCCGTAATCATGACAGAGATCACACCCGAACCTCAATGTTTCCGAGTCTGGACTATAAGAATCTGTATTACCTTACCGTTCAGTTTCTGGAAATCTTACCTCAAATTCAAACAGGAATGCAAAGTAAGTCTCATTTAGTGATTAACTAAATTGATTGCATGAATTCCACTACTGTTTAGGTGTTGGTCAAACCATTTTGCATACATTGAGTTGTTTGGTACCATTCCTCGAACACGAATTTATGGATTCTTTACCATATATTGTGGCCTCTGCTATGGCAACAGTTCCACCTGTACTTCATAAAGAGCTTTTGGATATGTTATGTTACAATTTGCTTCCATTCACGATAGGTATGCGCTGCCATTCATTCACTATTTATTCTCTAGAATTTATATTTTTAGACGAAGACTCAGATTCAGAGAATTTGAATTATGCAAATATGTCGATACCCTCCATAATAATGATTGTATTGAATTATGGGGACAACCCTATCTTTCACACCCAGTTATTGGAGTGTTTGATGAGACTCAAGTATAACGTAGCGAAAGACCTTCTGTGTGTGATAGCCTATGGGACAGCTAAAGCTCGATGCGCTGCTGTTGAGCTCCTGTTTCTGTATTGGCCGCATCTGAATCCGAGTGCACTCGATAGGAAAGCACTGTCGGAAAAGCACGTGAGTTGGACTCCACTAAACTGTCAATATGAGAACTGCCAAAATAATTTGAGTAACGAAGCGGTGAAGATGTGTATCGATCACACAATAGTGATCGGAACCACGGAAAGGCCGACACCACTACTCATTTGCATTGAATGCACAGATCTATTATATAGAGGCAAAAGTAGAGATACTTTACTTAATATTCTGCTCCCAATGGAAGAAATTTCATACAATTGTGAGAACAAGACGTGTAAGAGTCCACTCTCGCAGAAGACAGCTGTGGCCACCTGTTTCTCCATTGAGTGCACAAACTATAACTGCAATAAACCGATCAGATATTGTCATCAGTGCAACGAAGATAAGCACTCCAACAAAGACTTGTTCAATCATATCGTGCACACAATCATACCGTCCCCCTGGAATATGGACAGCGAAACACAAACTTATTTTGTTGAAGCCATCGTAAGTCTTTTAAAAGAGGCACAACCGGACAAACCATCTAAAGATGGCGAACGACATTCCAGAATAGGATTCCAGGTATCAGACGATAATCAGGAGACCACTATCGAAGAGAGACAACTTCTCAGTAGATATGGAGTCTGGCTTTTGGTGGGTTTGTGTGCTCCTAACGAAAGCACACCTGAGCCAACATTGGGTCGAATGTTGAGTATGTTGTGTCAATGGTTTCATTACACGGCCTGTTTACCCGATGACCAGGCAGGCAGTGCTTTGGAACGACTTAAAGCTGACTGTATTCACGGGTGGCTGATGAAATTCATCAAGACTCATTTCAATGTTTTCACGGCCTGTCTTTTGCCACATCCTCTCGACTACGCCAGACTTGGCGGTCATTGGGAGTCGTGGCCCTCACAGACTAACCAAATAAAGGAAGGCTTTAAGCGATTGTTATGTCTCGTGCCTTACGATATAATAACAGCCGATGTTTGGGGACATATAATGCCTTATTGGATGGAATGCTTCCGTCATGACGTTCCCGAAGAAGAGTTGTCCGAATTAAAGATTCTTTTGAGCAAAGTATTAGACCCGGATTTGTCGCCACTCGGCCTTCAACCCAAACAAATGTATCAATTCATTAGCATTAGATTTGAAAACACGACGGCTCCCATTCAGGAACAGGCTCTCTGTTGGCTACAGGTTTGAAATGTTTAGGTAAATGTGAGAAACATAACCAGCAAACCTTTATTACAGATCCTGACAATGCTTGAAGTGCCGGTGCCTTTGGACTTATTAAATACAATGTTCTCCACTGGAGTCAAGTCTTTGTCCGATCCCAATATAGAGAGTATTTGCTCAGTCAGCAAAATATATCCGGACCCGGGTTCGAGTTGTGTCACCAAATCTAGTACTCGACAACATATGGTTGAGCCGGCGGTCAATGACCAGGAGATTAACCTCTCGTGTTATATATTAATGCTCGACATTCTGGTCAAACAGTTTGAGTTACAAGAAGTCAATTCACACAAAGGTCTCGAAACCAAAGAAGCCGTTCAGATGTTGAAACTGATTCTGAATATACTGCACGCTCCCTGGGTTGGCACTCATACTTGTCAAGAGTCGAGTCAATTAGATTTCAATGAGGGCGAAATACAACAGTGTCTCTTCTGTGAGATGTGTGCCATTTGGTATCAGTTAACTCTTTTGATCATCGAATACTTCTGCCCAGTAATGGAGGTTACAATGGCTGACATTCCTGGTGAGACAAAGTCTAATATTCCATCGCATGAAAAAGTGTCAAAATCCGATTCAGCCAATTCTGCAAAAGAATCCACAAAAGGAGGAAAAGCCAGTGAAAGGTCTCCCAATAATTCGACGACAGATTGGAAGACAAATCAAAGTGATGCCAACGAATGCATACCGAGAAGAGCTACCATCACCGACTTAGAGGAGAGTTTTGATTCAGTCATTCCAATTGAATCAGTAGAGCCAGCAGTAGCCCGCTATGTGACCATCACTGAAGACGACGTCTCGTCCGCAAAATGTACTGTTTCTACAGCACCTCAATTATTGGATGAGGACAGTGATTCTGTGTTTGACAAAAAATCAGATGACTCGAGCAAAAATTTTTGGCAGACATCTTATGGAAAATTCAAGTTCACTATCGAAGAGTTGCCACCTCAGGAACGACTCGTTTTTGTGTTTCTCAAAGAAGTCAGTGTTCACAACGACGCCGACGTTTTGTATCATTTGTTGTATTGTTTGAAACTAATGAGCTTACATTCAGAAGTGCTAAATAGAGCGGCCAAAAATCACCGGGGCTTCTTGATATGGTGTCAGGAAAACCTCTTAATCCCAAATCTATGGAAACTTCTTCAGTCGGAATTCTCTCAGATCTCACAATTATGTGTTCCACTTATTCTTCACTGCATTACTCTTCCGGCGGGAACAGCGATGTTCTCAAATATGGTTGAGGATGACTTCCATAAGAATGATTGGATGTCTCGCTTTGCAGCAGTAGAAAGAGTTACAACGATCGCACACTTTGTAGAACCGGCCACTGTTAAGAACAGTCCCTTACTTCAGGCCTCTTTGGCGACTGCTTTTTGTTATTTAGTTCATTGTTTAGACGATATCGAGGCTTCTGTGGCTCAAAGAGCCCTTCTTAATCTCGAGATGATTAAGACTTCTTCGCTTAAATTATTGTTATGGTGTTTGGAAGTACAGTTTGATTTGGTTATAGTCGACCGACCAATGATTTTGACCACAATATTCCAATTGTATAACCATTTAAGTGATCGCCGATTTCTTACCTGGGATTTCTTTCTTAACCGATTTGATGCGCTCTTCTTAGAGTCGCAGGTCAATTTGGAAAGGGTTGGAGAAATCACTCAAACCCGGGACTTAAGGAATACTAACGTAAACTCTGAGACCTTCCAGAAAAAGCTGACTCGAGCTCAAGAGGCTCTTTCGCACACTCACGCCTCACGTTCACTATCAGCCAGCCTTGGCCTCAAACTGCCCTATAAGAGGGCAATGTCTGCCCCCACATTTGGACTGGTACCGAAATTGGAAAAGGATAAGGTTTATAGCAGACAAACATCTGCCCCATCTATTACTCGCAAGAGCTCCAAATTGGCGGCACTGACGGGTTCCACAACTACTCATTTTCCTAACAGTTTTTTCAATGACAATCAGGCAAAAGAAGTGGCACAAGAAGAAAGTCATTTACTCAATGTCATCCATAAACTAGCAGAAGTTGATGATCATGATAAAGACACAATCCACTTGTTAATATTCTTATTGATGCAATTCCTGTCGCGACCCGATCCCTCCCATCCCACTGATGAGAAAACAATGACTCGCAGTCACGTAAGTCATATAAATTTGATTTCAAATTGATTTAATTGTTTGTTTCAGTTAATAGTGTTGAGACACCTCAACATTCTCATGGGTTACAGTCCGGCAGAGAAAGCATTTCTCATATCTCCCAATAGTCTCAGAGGTCTTCCCGTTTTCAATGCTTTCATTACTTCAATGCCAAAAGTATTGGACTTCAACTTCAAAATGGGAAACATTTTGCTCAGCACTTGTCTTCCGCTGTTAGTCTACTGTCCATCTCCTCAGCGATATATTCACGATGGAAACCATCTTCCAATCTATTCATTATGGCTCCTCAAACCTCATGTACGACAGTCATGGCTCATGTCTCTCAACATTATTTTATACAAAGTATTTCATTCAAACGATTCATTTGATTCTAACTTTTCTTTTGTTGTTAGCATTCATACAATTCTCAGTCGACTCTGAAACAGATCCAAATGTTGATTCAGATTGTGATGAATACCCTGGAGGCTCAATTTCATAGATGTCGTCCACTCAACGAACGCATGCAAAGTCCTATTCCCTCTCGTTCTAGAGGTAGGTTTTAACTAGTTTCCATTTTTACTCATTGAATTTGTGACCAAGTAGATTTGAGTACGGTTTCTGTTGATTTGGAACTAATCCAAGAGCAGGAGCAAAGTATTGACTCTCAGGCAGAGGATAGTGAAATATTCGTCACTCAACCCAATGAACCTATCAGTGCTTTTTCCAGTGATGCTGACGATGACGATAAAGAAACTGATGCTCTGGTTGAAAATGATAAGGCTAATCTCAAGAATGATAGCCTAAGTGAAGATAAAACTCAAGTCTTCACTGAAGACACTGAAGTGAAAACAGATATTTTGAAGCCAAACGTTGTCTTCGAAGAAAATCCCGAACAGAAGATTGAGCTTAAGTCAAATGAATCGAATCCAAGCAAATCAGAGCTTATTTTACCGAATAATCCCAAAGATAAGGAAATAGCTGATGAAAGCCAAGAAAAAATTATCATAGACAAACCTCCATATCATCCGCCGGTTCAGAGAGTGGCCAGACAAGTGTCGCCTAAACTGAACAGACCTAAAATACAAAGAATGGAAGCAATAGAGGGTTCGCTCAAAATGAAAAGAGGAAGAAAAGAGTTTAAAGAATTAAATGAGAAACAAAATAAAGGCAACGAACGAATAGAACCCGAAATTCTGAGCCATAATTCATTGACTCGTATCGCGAGTGCAGACGAAAAGCCATCGACTAATGAAAGCATTCATAAAGTGCTAAGAAATGTAAACAGTATTGACAGCGCACAAACGAAGGCATCTAAATCGACATGGACAATCGAAATTCATTCTCCAGTGAAACTGCAGCCTATTCTACCCGTAAAACCACCACAAGAAAGGCTTCTTCCCATTGGAATCAATACCAAAGAGTTTAAAAACAGGGAAATCAAGGAAGACCTCACTCATTACGACAGAATTTATGCCTCTGAATACGACAAAGGCGTTCAAACCTATAAATCAGTGGTTTCTAATGAAGGAGAAATTCAATACCCAGTTTGTGAACGATTACTTCCTATCGGACCAACTCCTCCCTTCGCCCGCAAAGAGACTAGTTCTATTTCTCCTATTATTCTGCCGAAGAGATCAGCAATTCTTCAGACACCTGTCCTCAGAGATGAAGTTATTGTGTCTAAAGGAGAGACATCATCGATGACTACTAACAGCAATACAAGTGTTTCACTTTCTTCCAGTACAACGATATATGCAATGACCACAACTCCAAATCAGATAATTGTGAACAACAAAAGTCCATTAACTCCTCGCGACTCAATCGACATAGAAGTTAAACAAAAGCCCCCCAACTCTCCGATTATGATAGGAGTGGCGAAAGTGGTTAAGGCAAGTGATTCACTCGATTCCAACACTTCGCCCAAAAAAGAAAGTGTTCCCAAAATTAACTTTAATCTCACAAAAAGAAACTCAAAAGACTTCAAAATAGAAATAAATGAATCAAAAGATGAAATTCACGACAAAGTTATAATCGAAATGCCTTCTGTCAAACCTAATACCGGAAGTGACAAACCGGAAGAAACGCAAAGTCAACCACCGATTGTAACGCCAGACCAAACAGTAGGCGAACAAAAACCTGTGCGACAACACTATCGGCAACGAAAGGCCAGGAAAATAGGTTCGACTGCTAGTGATTTACAGCGTTCTATAGAAAGCAGAGGAGGAGGCGTTGCCGACAAAGTCTCGCGAAGAACAGGTCGATCGATGCCAACAAAAAGAACAAGCTCACAATCTACTACAAACACTGCTCATTCACCTGAAGATATTGTCCACGAACGTTGCTCTCGCTGTGGAAATATACTGGAACAATATTCCGAAGAAGAGATAGGAATGTGTATAATTATTCTAGGTACATACGTTCACCGCGAGCCAAGTCTGGCCGCTCCTATTTTACCGGAAGTGCTCAAATTGGTCTCGAAATATGCGGGTTTCACAGTATTTCAATGGCAAAATGAAAGGTAAATCTTTTCTTTTAAAGTAAATACAACAACTTTAAACTAAATTAGTTGAAATTCATATTTATTTCTTACTATCTTGGTAAAGCTATCTAATATGATATTTTTTGCATTTTAATGTTTAGTATAATTGGTGTAAAATTTTGATTTATATTATAGTTATTTACTGTTAGGGATACAAATGAGCCCTAAAATGCGCTAAAATCTATTACATTGGATTAAAATTTAAACTTTAAATAATTGAAGAAAAGAATTGAGTGAGGGATACGAGCGAGAGGGAGTACCCAGTACAGCACCGAGTATTTACTGCAATTGACTTGCTCTTGAATCTATTGTGACTATGGCCTAATCTATAAGCCTATGTTTTGTAAAATCAAAAACTTTAGGCATTCACTGATCACAGGTTTCGTAAAAATAATAATTTATTGCGAAAAACAATTGAAACTTGAATTTTAAAATATATATCCCTAACCAGGGATGCCCAAGCTTTTCGGCTAAAAGGGGGGTATAGGGGGTAGTTTTTGAAAATTTTTCTAGGGG
>JAQGCS010001849.1:0-12022 GCA_034702105.1 Fuscozetes fuscipes | reverse complement strand
CCCTCCCTCGAAATTTTGGAGACCCAGAAAAAGCTCAAAGGGGGACCCTTTGAGTTTTTCTCCAGCGAGTAAGGAAAAAATACCCCCTATACCCCCCTGATTTTTTGGTCCGAGGGACCCTTCCCCCTGAGGTCGGGTACCTTGGGCACCCCTGCTCTAGTACAATATTCGCAAAAATAATTTCTTAATATTTTTACTCAAGTGTCATATAAAAGGTTATTTAATTTATATAATTAGAATAATTCATCGAGGTTTAAAGAAGTAATCTTTATAAGTCATGAGATATTTTAAACATTTGGTGATCTAGGTATTTTGTAAAAATCTTTGAAAACATATTTTTGAAAAATAAGTTTAATACGAATACTAGAACTTCAATAAATGTTAACAATTTGCTAGTATTAAAATTATTAGATTTACTATCTCGATAACTAGCCAATTCACTTGATGACTCGATATAACGAGAAATTTTTCTAGGTAATATTCAAAAGACAAAGTAAATCATTTCGATAGTGAGAACAATTAAACATATTGAAAGTAAAATTAAAAGTCCAAAATATAACTTGCTAATATAACTTAATCCAAGAACAACTAATTTATTTGTTTTGTCAACCACTTCACTTTTATCAGGTTTATTCATCATCAAATTATGGAAACACATTATTCTAGCGTCAGATCTTTTATGTAAGCCAGATTCTATCATGATGGTTATCCTAGAAATAAAGCAAGATTATTATCAGATCATACAATTTAAGATAATTATTATACATTTTGAGCAAGATTAAGCTGGAAGTTGAAAGTTTATTTATTGGATTTGCAAATAATGCATAGCTATACTTTTCTTCTCCAATATCCAAGCTCAAATTGGAAAACACCAACTTTCTCCAATATGCTGTGATATAGTCAGAAATATATACAGCCTTTTTATTAGAAACTTCCTGGAATTTTCCCTTAAAATTAACAAGTTATTTAAAGTTTTAAATAATTAATAATTTTACACATTGTTTGAAACTTGTAAACACCTACTTGGTCATCTAAAGAAATAAATTTTATTCTTGAATAAATTTTAACAAGTTGGTCATCGAGCGTTATATTCCACTTGAATTTAGCATCTAATAGATACCAGATCATTGAATTATTGTTTGTATAAATCTCCAAATTAGTTTGAGCAAGCTCATCAACAGAGTTAATTTTTCTCTCTTCAGGGAAAATGATAAAACTCAAAACCGTGCCGGAAATGCAGTACATTATAACCATGGCAATAAATGACCAAAGAATAATTAACGAGCATTGCTTTGAGGATTTGTCTATTGCTTGTTTCAATAAATATCTAATTATGTAAAAATAATTTTCAATAATTGTGTTTAAACAACATTCGTTCGAATTCGGAGAACCTGTAATTTTGCAAAAGTGTTAATAAGATTTAAATAATTAACTAGATAATTTTAAATTATGCACAATATTTGCTACTTAGAATTGACATATCCTTGATGGATTTGTAAATAACATTGTAGAATGTAATAGAAATCGAAGAAAGCAAAATAAATAACCAAACTATTGGTGAAAACACTTTAATCATTTTCAGCAAATCAGGGGATTCGGTGAAAAAACGGCTAAGTATGACCAGGTTGAATGTTTCCCCGTACCATTGGTACAATGCAAATGTTGATAGAAACTCCTCAATCGTCTTTGCGCCTAGATACATGTCAAATTCCTATATAAAATAGTGAAGTTTTATTGATAAAAATTTATATTTTAATAGCAATCAAAACAAACAGGATTATTTTTAAAATACGCAGCCTCTTCATGCCAGCCATTCAAAATTCTCAAGGTCACATTGAATTTTTGAAAAGTTCCTTCGATTAAAATTCTCAATATTTGACTTTCAAAGGCGCAAATATTATTCTGAGAAATGTGTCAAGGTTTAAATTTCAAACACAAGTTTTTAACTCACCGTTTGTTGCGCAAAAACCATTATGGTCTTGTTGCTACGAAATTTATTATTATTGTTATCACCTTGCTTGACATTTATGCATTCGAACAAATCAATCCACATTTTAACTAAAGCTGTAATAAAGTGACATTGATACAAATTTCTAATTTACATGCATTTAATTTCGTTGAGATGTTTTCAATATAATATACATAAATACAAATCAATCTTGATATTAATGCAAACATGCAAACTACAAAATATTTATAAAAATACTTTTAACAAATTATTTCTTTTATCAGGTTCATTCTCATTTGTGCAAACAGATTTAATTAATCTAAGACGAGTCTAACCCATAGTCTTGCTTGTCCCATCATCTTGCTATCACAACAAACACCAAGTCTACATCTTTGAGACCCTGGTTAACACTTGTCTCTAATTATTTAATTGTTTAATTCAATTTAATATACCTGGTTTACTTAGAATTTTAAAAATTAATCTAATTAAATTTGAATTAATTAGATTCAATAAAGGTTACTAGCTCATCAATCAAAGTAAAAATATAATTCTAGCACCAACAAAAGACTTGTATTTCAAATATCTGTACAATTATACTGGTTGAAAAACAAGCAAGGAGCAAATAAAATATTTTTTTAAATAAATTCAAACGAACTAGATGTTCTTCAGTTTTGCTCTCTTCGTTGTCTGTTCCAGGTTTATTAGCTTTCAGTTCCATGTAATGCAAGATTCTTCTCTCATATCTTATATAGATTCCTGCTTCCACCATGATAGTTATACTTAAAAATAAGAAGCTCATGAAATATTGTTTCTTCAAATAAAAACAAATATTTACATTTTAAGCAAGATCACTCTCGTTTCAGAATGAATTTTATTTATTGGATGAGCAAATAAAGCATAATTATACTTTTCCTCTCCAATCTCCAAACTCAATCTAGAATGATAAACTTTCTTTGATGTTGCTGCGCCAAGGTTAGAAATATAAACTGCTCTCCTCTCAGATATATCTTTAAATATAGACTAGATGATTTATATAAAATATAACATTTAGTATTTATTTATTAATCATTTCATGCCTTATCCATGAAAATGTCACTAAATTCAATAAATTTTATTCTTTGTCCAATTTTATCAAGTTGCTTATCAAGGGGAATGTTATAATCTGCCTTGTTTCTCAATTGATAATAAATTTCAGAATGATTATTTGAGTAGATTTGCATTTTAGAATTAACTAGTTCATCAATGCTATCGATTTTTGTATGTTCAGGATCAATAAGTGAACTAAATACTGCACCTCATAAACCTATTTCTAGTATCATAGCTATAAATGACCAGAGTATTACCAAATTACTTTGCGTCGATGAATTATTATGCACTTGCTTCAAGTTGTGAAATGCTTTCTTTGCTTATATTAGTATGCTATAATACAGTCAGACCCCGATTTAGGTAAACTGATGGGGCTTTCAAAAACATTGACTTATATCGAGTTTTGATTTAAATCGAAGTCTTTTAACATTAAGAGTTCCATAGGAGAGGTCTGGGCTTGTTCTCCATATGGTTGACCTAAACCGGGGTTTGACTTATGTTGAGTTGACCTAAGCCGGGGTTTGACTGAAAATTTTTTAATCTCATTTAATCTAGGAATAATTAATCATTATCAATTTCTATGGAAATCATATTGCTATAAACTTTATAATTGTGATTAACTTATAATGGATTTTTAAAATTTCAAATAGAATAAAAATAATTAAACTTGCTGATAGACCAAATACAAGAAGTCTAAAGCAATATAAGCAATATATTGGTTATGGTCCTTAGTACATTTTTAAATTCCATAAATATCTTGGTTTTGTCCTCATCATATAAGATAATTTTTCTTTTATTCCATTTTTAATCTTGTTGATTCTTATATGAGTTAAGTATCGTTTAAGGAACTGTGTATAGATGCCCGCGATGAAAAAATTTCTATAGCTTAATTTTTAATAGTTATTGCAATATATGTACAAATGAATGAACTTTAATGAAATGCAAACTTACAACGAATTTAATTTAGATTTACTCAACTGATCCTAGAATTTATTAATTGGAAATCCAACCAAAATACAGTCTGATCTCGATTTAAGAGACTCCTTGGTGCGGCCAAAATCACTCCCTTAAATCGAATTTCCCTTATATCGAATTACTTTAACATCACATAGGAGCAGTTGGTGCTTCACAATTCTGTCTCTTATATCGAAATTCTCTTAAATCGCAGTCTCTTCAATCGAGACAAGATTGTACTAATATCGAGAGCATCTGTTTCAATAAAGCCAAGGTTAATGTATTCTTCCTTGATTGCACCATTTATATAACTGTCTATTAAATGGACAAATTTCCCATTAAAAATATCTTGTATATTTTTACCAGTCAATAATTTGTTTTGCTTTACTAAGACAGCTTTCTTTGCAATGACCGATAGATTCTATTTTACAGAAGATTGTTAAGTCAAAATATAGCATGTTTATAAATTATAAACCTTGAGTGTATATATGGTTGAGTATTGTCCTTCAGTCATTAGTATGTAAACATTTTTTTGAACAAGGTCACCAAGATCCTTAATTGAATTTTGCCTTTTAATTGCGATTGACGCAGTGAAATAATTTTGAAACAAGCAAAACAAAATGAAGGATGAAAATAGCCATGATGCTTGCAAGATTTTTGTATTACTTCTTCTTATATTTGTTGCTTGCCAAAGCGATAACCTCAAGTAGAACATTAATATTTCCATTATGGAATTATTAATTTGAGCAAGGTGATCAAAAAAACAAATAAATAAATAGAAAATAAATAGAGTTGACCAGAGCCAAGATAAAAAAACTGCCAATATATTGTTTTCATATTCCAGGGTGGGCTTGTAAAGAATCGTTAGAAATTTTACCATATCCAGCAATGGATAATCTAGCAATTGATGTCGAATATAGTTATTAACAAAACGGGAAATGTAAGCATCGATAGCCTGGTCAAATAGAGCCAAATTAAGTTATAAGTAGAAATAAAATGTACAGTTTTTTTACCTTTTTGTTAAAATATTCCATTACCCCTGTCCAATTACCATTATTCAACTTTGTACGACCAGATTCAAATAGTATTTGGCGCAAGAATAAGCTGTTTTAACAAATTAAATAAATTTTCCAAGGAAACAAGTGCAATTTATTGAGATCTCCTACAATTTGAGGAAACAAACCACAGGTCATTGTATGAGTAAGGTTGAACTCATGAAACTAAATCGTGTACAAATTTTAGCTAGATTATCTATATATATACAATTCAAAAATTTACCCAGTTTTTTGAAATTCCAATCATCATATCAGTAGTATTTCTGTGAAAACCAAATAAAACATTTTCCTTGTTATAGATATCACAGAATTCTAAGTTTGTAGACATTGTCTTTGACATAAAAATTTGATTTTATTTTGAAAAACAAGTATATTACATAAACAAGGTCAAATTTTTCAATGAATTTTTAGAATTATTTAAACAACTCAGATGCTATAGAAACTGAAATTGACTGAGCATTGACTGAGCATTATTAGTTAATAAACAGGTAATTAATCATTTTATGCCAACAAATACTTTTGAAAATGAAATAGAAAATAATTAAACATTAATTAAATATGAAGTGTCAATTTTTTATTTTGATATTTCAATTTATTCTAGTTATTATTAACAGAGCATAAGCTATTAGTTATTTAACTATTTTTACTGATAAATACCCATTTAATTAATAACGATTTTTATCCATGTTATTTGAAATGCTACCAACTATTCGATATTTGGTTATAACTATTGTACATTACTTTATAACATGTTAATGCATCATTGAAAATTTTATGTTTGTTGTTATCCATATCAGTGATATAGTTGGTACCCGACTTCAGGGGTGAGGGTCCCTCAAACCAAAAAGTCGGAGGAGTATAAGGGGTATTTTTTTACTCGCCGGAGAAAATGCAAAAGATGGACTAGTTAAAAAATTAGCCACCTTGCTTCACTTGGCTCCGATTTGCCTCAAATTTCTGTGGTATTTGGTCTATATCTTCCTTCTGCGCCCTTGTTTCAAATATATTTCAATAATAAAAACAAACGAACTAACTAATAAACCAGTCGCAAGTATTTTTAAATAATAAACAATACTGTCGAATGTTAATAGGATATTTTCGGGGTTATTATCTTGAAAATGATTCATTGTTTTTATCCATCTACCTTTATTCTTGCCTAAATTAGAATAGGTCAATCCATTAGTTACTTGGTTAAGGAGACCTGAAGTGAATAGATTTCTAAAACTAAGAAATGAGCCTTGTATAAAATTTATAATTTTTCTAAAACAATATAACTTACAAAGAATATAATTTCAATTTTATCTTTTTATCCGAAAATTTATTGACTGGAAATCCAAATACATAGTTCATATCGATCGCATCCATTTGTGATAAACCAAGGTTATTGTAAACATGTCTGATTGCTTCATTAACTTTGCCATTAACTAAAAGTACATTTTTCTTTTCAAATATATCATTGACAATTTCACCACTGTAAATAAATTTAACATCAACAAGCTTAACGATCTTTTTCAAGTGAGGCATATTCTATAAATTAATTTGATTAAATATTTATTAAAATAAATTTTATATAGATTATTACTTACCTTGCTTATAAATGACCTGAAGTATTTATTGTTTCCCAAATAAATTGTGTAATTTTTTCTAACAACGTCATCCAAGTTCTTTAACAAATTAGGTTTTCTAATAGCAATTAATGATATAAACTCATTTTGAAAATGAATCACCAGTACGAATGTTGAAATTAACCATGATGTAAACAATATTCTTGGCTCATTTTTTAGCGATTTTGTACCTTGCCAAAGTATCACACCCAAATATTTCAACCATATGTGATTAATGAATATAAAATTATTGATATAACTTTCAACTAGGCAAAGAATAATATAAGTAATAAAAATAAATATCCAGATATAAAGTGTAAAGACAGCCAAGATATTAGATTCATATTTAATCGATGGAGAATAAAGAATCGTTAGGAATCTTGACACACTAAGGAATGGAAAGTCCAGTAGGTATTTATGGCGAATCTCGTCATTTACGAATGGATTAATATGAAGGTCAATAAGCTGGTCAAATAAAAATATAATGCATAATTTTTATTATTCAAGATATTAGATGGATCAAAAAAATTTACAAATTGGAAACTAGAATATCTGCTAAATCGCATCGAATAATTAAAGGTATTTTGAAATAATTTGACATGCTAAAAATGATTCAAGTTTGAAATTTATGGCTTTTCTCCTTTCATAGCTTATATAATGTGTTGCAAGAACTACTTGATAAGCCATTAGTCTACTTGATTTAGGCACATGGACATTGGATTTCAATTGAAATAAAACTATTTGATTTCGAAATGATCGGGATATATAAGAAGGAGCTAGCATCATATAATAAGAAGCTGATTTTTGAGTGGTTGTGATCTTGCTTTAAAACTTTATTGTTAACTTTCTCAAAATTGATTTTTGATTCTATATAGCTTAGTTTTTCGATTTGGAAAACTTTTTGATCCATCTGATATATCATACGTTTCTTTTAAAATATTTCATTGTGCCAGTAAAAGTTCCATTTTCTAGTCGTGTGCCACCTCCTTCATATGTCTCCCGCCAGAAAAATCTAATTAGAATAATTAGAGCAAACTGTATTATTTGATCTTAATAACTTTAGTTTACGTAAGATTCAAAAATATCTTCAAAAATTGAGCAAGGGGCGCAGATGACCGACAAAACATCGTATGCGTTTGATTATGATCACGTAACTTTTAAAATAAATTCAGAATCACACAACCATATAATAATAAATATAATTTACATTTTGCCTTGATATTCCAATTATTAATTCTTGAGTTTCTCTTCGTAAACCAAATAAAAATTTGTCTTTTCTTAAAATCTCACAGAATTCCGGCATTATATAAAATTCAACTTATCAAATGAGATTATCATGGATTATTATAGAATGTTAAAGCCTATTTCTTGGCAAAATCGGATCAAAACACATTTCTTTGTACAAATATTGTACAAGCACTTTAATAATACGCACAAATATAATATAAATACTTATATTGAAAATGTCGGTATGCAAAATTACATAGAACCTACTATTTCTATTTCATTGCAAATAATTTTACAAAATAAATGTACTATATTAAAAAGATTTTGTCTATCATGTTAAAGAAGTTAAAAATTATTATTAAAATTCGCCATTTTACAAGATGATAAATTTATACTCATATTGATATTTCAATAAAATTCTAATGAAATAAATTATCAGATAATTACTATTGTTGACAGAATTTGTAAATATATCATGGGTAAATTTATTAAATATTTATCAAAATATAAATTTGAATAAAATATGTGACAGAATGCACCAACAACAATTACAATTTATTCAGATTCCACTTTGAATAAATTTGAACTGGTCATTAAACTGAATATATCACATGAATCTTGTGATGTGCTGTAAATTAATTACAAAATGTCAATCGATAGTGTCGTATAAATAAATATATTTTCATTTTATTTTTATACAGAATTTTATGTAATAATAAATTAAATATTATTTTATTAAATTTTATTTTATTCTTTAAAACGTACCAAGAGTTTGTATTAATTTTACTCAACATAACCATCTGCAGTTTTCTGATAACCTTGTACAGTTAGAAGAGAAATTTCAAACATTAATCTCTTTATCAAAATTTTAAATTTTAAATTTTTTTTTTGCAAAGATAATTTTCAAAACATTTTATTTTCATGATGAATTTGGCTTGATACAGAATTATTGTTCAATCATAATAGACGTATGTGTTGATAGATTTTGGTTCTAGATTGTCGGTAAGTTTTCCTTCTTTAGAATCTTCAATAATAAAGTGCTCAGCTTGATCATGGTTGTTTATTACTATCACAACAGTACTACCATGTGGTGTTCTAAAGGCCGCTACATTGGCCTTGGTGTCTTTCGAAACAATTGTTGAGTCAATTCGCACAGAACCAGGGGGCAAGAATTTGCTAAAATGTGCTAGCGCATAGAAGCTGGGCTGTCTATAATATTCGTGATTAGCAGGGTCAGAAATCATAGGCGCAGAGTTCCAATTTTTATCCCAATTTGGTCCGCCTTGCAAGTCGAGTACCAGGTTCCAATCGACCCATCCAATAACATTGTGCAACAAGCACTATTTGAAATTAAAAATGAATGATCTAGTCAAAATATAGAAACTCAACTTGAATAATATCAATGCCATAACTTTCCGCTAAACTCCAAGCACCAAGTGCTCTTCCTTCACAAGCCTCAGTGGAAAGCATAAACTTATCAGGATGCATTTTTTGTGGTTCATCCAGAGGTGTTTTATCTCTTCCCGCATACCAATGAATGGCAGTGCCGGCCGCGTATTTGGAGGCCGTCTTGTCGGCAAAGATTGTCTGAACCCAATGTTTGATATAGTCGTGGTCGAGGTTGAAGTCCCAGATCATAACCTTGAGTTTGTCTACTCCCCAACCGCTTCTTTCAAGTTCTGGTCCCAACGTCTTGGCCAAGAAATCTCTCATCGATTCGGCGCTGTATATCATGGAATTAAATCCCCATGATCCAAGCGGTTCGTTTTGAATGGTTATTCCCCAATGGGTTATATTGTGAGCCTTATATGCGTTCAAATAACTGTGAGTTAAAATTAAATGAGATATTGTATGAGTTTAGATACAATCATAATTAAATTATTGAAAGTGTTATGCTTCATTTATTAGGGTTAAAAACTTACTGGACAAAATATTTAGCATAGATCTGCCAATACTCAGAGCCAACAGGTCCTTTTATGCTTCCTCCTCCATACAATTTATTATTAGTTTTCATCCAGGCTGGTGCAGACCAGGGACTACCAAAAAATCTGATATCGTGTGTGGCCATTGATTTGGCCTTGAGTATGAGCGGGATCTGTTTTAAAAGAAATATTTTAACTAAATTAAATATGTTATTTAGTAATTAACAAGGTAATAAAATATACTTTATATTCAAAGTCTTCACGTGTCAGATTGAATTTGCTTAGAGTCTTGTCTTCAGGGCCGTCATCATAAGAGTAAGCACGTGCTGAGTAATCTGAGCCGCCGATGGGTATCCTTCCCACATTGTATTCGAGGCCATCTTTGCTGAAGTAATCCCTTAGCATCTGTTCCTGTAATTTAGGACTCAGACTTAAGATATTAATACCAGAGGCGTCCGTCCATGCTCCACCGAAACCAAATATCTCTTGGTGCTTCACATCCCGGTTCACTTTCACATGAACCTCTTCTCCAACTTATATAAAATATTAATTATTTTAATAAGGAAATGCAAAATAGTTAATATACAAATTACCCTGGTTGATTTTTTGCCCAAAGTGGAGGGTTTGCTTTCTAAATCTCGCCCCATCTCTACTGGACTCCCATCGGGTTACAACACCGTGTCCTGTCTTTACCGGCCCTTCGATTTTATCGCATGGCTGGGCCTCAGTGCACACACAGACAAAGCTATCATGACCACTCTGTTTATGGTTCTTACAGTCGGGTTTGAGAGCACCCGAACTCACGTCAAACACAATCAACAAAATTGAGACATAAATAAATATTTGACCCATTCTTACACTTTTGAGAACTTATGATGAATTTTGTTGACTAAATGTGCCTTATATTCAGTTTTTATCAAAATGTTCCATAAAGTTATCTTTGGTTATTATCAAGAATTGAAGTGCTCAAAATGCACCTGTTCATTTTAACTTTCAGTACACTGATGTTAATTCTCACGATATTTAGTATTGATTAATTGACGGATGTATTAAAGGGCTTATTTGTTGTTATCAACAGAGGAATAGAAGAATCATTTATTTCCCAAAAGATGCCCAAAGGCTTAGGCATTGTCTGAGACATTGTCTGACAACTGATTTAATTAAATCATTATTTGATTCTCTTTTCAATTCAGATGTGTTTCAAGTGAACAACGATTGCATCGCTTTTCGTCATTTCATGCGATTTCAACCAATTTCTCAATTATTCGTAAACTCTGTTACTTTTGGGCAAATTTGAGGTCATAGCAGGTGTACATATTGTTTGTGTTAAATAGAAAGTGGACAGGCCGGTCATATTTGAAAAATATAACTCTGTTACTAATTTCGAACCCATGACTAGATCTGAATATAATTTTTGAAATGAACATGTACACCAATTTTTAGTATGATGTATATTAATAAACATTTCAGAAACAGATAAGTCTATTGATTAGAAAATAGACTCCACTTTCTATTTAACACATACGATACATTAAAAATATATTAACCCATTATTTCTAAAATATAACGTTTATAAAATATATAATTATAAAATATACGTTATATGGGTAATTACTCCCACATAATCTCTGGCATCAATCAGTCTGTAATAGAAACACATACCAGAAGTGTCACCACTTATGCAGAACCCAATAATTACTATGACTTTCAAAATAAAATCTCTGACCAGTTCTGTCCGAATCAATACAATGGCTTTCAATTCAACGACAATATGTTTCGTCAAAACAATTGTCAAACAATCGGTAATTATTTGAAAGCAATTAAAACATATATTTTTTTAAATCATTAATTTAATGATTTATGGATTATATTATATTTTGCTTTTACTTTGATGAACATTCTATACAAACGAAGGATTGAAAACATTCTGTACACTCACAGTGACATCACAAGTGACGAACCAATTATTTTAAGTGAAACAATCAAATGTGCACTTTTTTCATTGATTTTTGTTTACATTAAGATTACGTCACTTGTGATGTCACTGTGAGTGTACAGAATGTTTTCAACAACCACAGAATGAATCTTGGTCACAACAGCAAGTGGTTAACCAAACACCAAAACAAGATTTGCCGCAACCAATAACACAACTTAGTTAGGGATGGCCAAGCTTTTTGACTCTAGGGGGGGTCTAGGGTAGGGGGTTTTCAAAATTTTTCTAGGGGG
>JAQGCS010001848.1:0-12026 GCA_034702105.1 Fuscozetes fuscipes | reverse complement strand
TCTATTTTGTTGGCTCATAAGCGCGCGGGTCAGTTGATTATTAACTGACCAGTGTTACAACAATTAAATTTAAATTTTTAGCCTCTTTTTCCACTTTCTTTAATAATAAGTGTTAATAATTTGCTATCAATTTATTCGATTCAATAAAGATTGCGATCAAAAGCAAACATCGCAACTGTCGAGGAAGTTTTCCGTCACTTTCTTGAACTGAGCCGCGAATACTTGATGTGAGTTATGTCCTCCCTCTGGGAATCGTTGTAGCTCAGCTCCTGGAATGATTTTAGCACAAAATTGTGCCTGGTCCACTTGCACAAGTGGGTCCTTTTTATGATAAGCGTTAGTAACAAAATAAAATAAACAAAGCTATATTCTGACCCGATCTCCATGAATGAGAAGAACAGGCATTCTTATGCTTCCTAATAAACCAAATAGAATGTAAAGACATAACAATTAACACAACTTTCAAATCAATTACTCAATTCTTCGGGTTTAAGGATATATTGATTCGGATTTTCTTTTGTCACGAATTTCATATCCATTGCATCCCTAATCCAATGGAGGTTTTGGTCCCAAAGAAGTTGAATTGTGTCGGTGTCGCCATAGATGTCAAGATATGCATTGAGCTGATCTTTTTGCCATATCTTGATATCTCTGGTCAATTGAAAGGCTGCCAAAGACTGTTTGGTTGCCTGAACTAGCATACTTATAGCAACGGCGCCTTTTATACTGATAGGGTCTTTATGGCACATAGTGAGGGCCACTTTTGCGCCATCAGACCATCCGATTATCGAAAAGGTTTTATATCCTAAGTTCTACCAATTGTTTGATACTTTAAATTCCGAACACTTTTGAAACTAACCTGCATCAATTTGAAACAGCATTCAGTATCAATCTTGTATACGTCCACTCCATACTGCCTTTTTGGAGGTCTGGATCTGCCCCAACCAGGTAAATCTATTCCTATAAACGTATATTTTTTCAAATTAAAAGCGTGAGGTCCTTCCAACTGCTGCCTGAAGTCATTCCTTGCGGTCCCTTTAAACGAAGAACTGTTGAATTTATTATCTTGTTGAAAATAATAGTTCACCTAATGCTCCGGGTATCAGAAGAACCACTTCACTACCAGTGCCAAACTTTTCATAATGAATGGGATAACCATTTATTTCGAATTTTCCCACATTTGAGTTAACATTCATTTTGGAAATTTCGGAAGAATTTGCTTCAAATTTGCCAAATGTTCACAAAATTCTCATTAATAAATAAAAGTGAAAAAAATGCAAAATAAAAACACTTTACACTACTCGAGGATGTTTTGACTAAAACCTATCAGAGAAAAGAGGTTTCAAAATCAAAATCAATGCAAACAAATTGGTTTCTTTTCAAAAGAAAACGAATTTAAAATTCTAATCATTTGAAAAAATAATATAAAATCGAAGCGAAAGCAAGAGTTTACTTAAAAATCATTAGTGTTTTCCTCATTTGATATGTTTCTCATTTTTTTAAAACTTGAGGCAAAGTTCTTTTGAGTTTGTTAATACATTCAGTTAATCTAGATTGTATTAACAAACTTTAGGGTAGATTTAAAGTTCACATTAATTACCAATTATTTAGCTATCAAGTTCAATCAAATTAACTCGTTAAAAAGTAAATTCACTTATTAATTCTTCTTTTATTTTTGACCATAGATTGTTTGTATTATATAATATCTATGATTTCCTATATTTTAGAATCACTTAAAATGCACAAACAAAATATTTTATATATTTTTTCGTTTGTTATAACGAGTTATACCTAGTTTCAAATAATTAGAACAAGCAAAATATGTTATTCTCTACAACCTATTTAGTTATCTGAGAAAATTTATACAAACGTGACTTTCAATTATGATTTGCCACAATTTTAAGAATGGTAATCGTCTAATCGAGGAAACTAATCCAGGTTATTTTAGATGAGTAATAAAATGTTTAAAATAATAGTTTATTAATATGTGGAATAAAATGAGCAGATGTTTGACACATTTTATTCTCTAAACACATTAGAATACAAATAATTTCACTTTTTTCTAAAACTTTTTCAATGAAAGTTTTTTACGTATCATTTAAAAGCTGATAATAATCTTAGTCAAGAAGATTCTTGTATTTGTTCAACGGATTGAATAATAATTATATGGGTTTATCCCTCAAAATTCCAAATTCCCAAAATATCAAATTCCCAGAATAGTAATTCCAAAATACTTAATTCCCAAAATACCAAATAACGATTAAATTATTTGTTGATAAAAGATTTATTTAATTGAAATAAATAGTTAAACAAAGGTGAAATTATACATATAATGTATTTAATAGAATCGATGAAGTAAATTTGGGGAAATTTTCCCTGGTATAATAATGATTTGAGAGACTGATATCTTTTCTCGAGATCTCTATATTTATTTTATGCGATGGTTTGATACTAATAATGATTGAATTCTGAAGTCAATGTGCTATTCATTGGTTTTAAAATCAAATATTAATTCAATGTTTTCATGTTTTGGTATTCTGAGAACATTTCTTTACATTTTGGATCAAAACTCTAATCATTTCATTAAATAAAAGATATGGGGTTATCAAGAGTTGTATTTTTGGAATTTGGTATTTTGGGAGAACACCTGATATAGAAGAGTGTAACTATACTTAACTTTCCCATAATTTTTCTTTCATTACATTAACTCGAAAGTGATTTATTGCTCATTTTTTATTTATTTTTTTAAATACTTCTGATTAAACTTGATATTAATGGCCTAGGTTATATTATTGATCAGTAAAGTCAGCTAATAGTCAAAGCCATGTCTTCTTAACGTTTCATATTTTAAAATTGAGGACTCATTAATTGTAACTTGTCATTTATTGTCAAAACATAAAGAGAATGGCTAGGTGAGAATATTAATTGCTCTAAAATATTTTAAAATTTAAAAGCAGTCCTCAGAGTTTTCAAAGAAGTTTTCGACCAATTTTTTGAACTCAGCCGCAAATATTTGATGACAATTATGAGAACCTTCTGGAAATCGATGCAGAACAGAGCCAGGTATGTGTTCCTTGCAATAAGTGGGATGTTCTAGCTGAATGAGAGGATCCTAGTGTTTCAATTTAAAAGTAAGCAAAGTATTTGAAGAAGATAATTATGAAACCTTATCCCCGTGTATAAGAAGAACGGGAGTTCGAATTTGAGCTAGTTGGTCTGGTGTGACCAAGAACTTTCCTTCACCACAATGGTTTATGACATCTTTACAGAAATTGATGTGTTGGTCCCAAAGTAACTGAAGTGTGTCTTCGTCTCCATATATCTGAATATAAGTATCGAACTGTTCTTTCGGCCATTTCTTCGTATCTCTGGTGAAAAGCATGGGTGCGATCGTCTGTTTGGTGGCCCAAACAAATATGCCCACGGCAACCGCACATTTTATTCTGTTTGGATGCAAGTAACACATCATAAGAGCCACTTTGGCGCCGTCGGACCAACCAATTATTGAATAAGTTTTATATCCCAGGTTCTGCTCATTTCAATTCAATTGTTATAATCTTATTTAATTGAAGAGGACATACATCCATAAGTTTGTGGGCACAGTCAGCATCGTTATGATAGACTTCAGTGCCGTATGGTCTCTTAGGTGGGCGCGATCTGCCCCAACCCGGCAGTTCAATCGCCACAAATGTATAATTTCTAAGATTGAAAGCATTGGGACCTTCGAGTTGTTCTTTAAAATCACTTCTTCCGGTTCCTAACCATTCAATTTATTATCGATTGAATAACTTATAAGGAAACGACTCACCCATAGCTCCAGGTATGAGCAGCACAACATCGTTTCCGGTGCCGAACCTTTCGAACCAAATGGGCCAACCGTTCAAATCAAACTTACCACAACTGGAAGACATTTTATAACCTTGCTAAGTTTAGGCCAAAATTCAATGATAGAAAATTTATATAAAATTTGATCGAAAAGTATTTGTAAACCAATTCTAATCAAAAATAAAAACACAGTTTAGTCGCAAAAAGACTGGTTTTTGAGAAACGAGTTTTGAATACTTAAATAACTATTACTTCTCTTCACTTATCATTTGCTTCATTGGAGTCTCGAATATAATTATTTTTAAATCTGGAATCTTTGACTTATGGCGGGGAAACCATGTAAATGTGTTTTTCCAAGAACCAATATTTTTCTTACTTCGATCTAGTTAATTCTTGTTAGAAAAACCCCATTATTTTTATTCAATTTGTAATTTTTTACAATTAAATCAAGTAAGTATAATTAAACTTTAATGAATCAGATTTCAAAATAATTAAATATCTTAAGTTAACAAGGCAAACTACAATTAGTTTAAATTTGCTTAAAAATCACATGCAACGTTTAAATAATCTGTATGCTCTTGTTTAGTAATATTCATTTAATTGATCCTTATTTAAAACTTTAATATCATTTTAGTAAAGACATAATATTAAATTGAAATACTAATTGATATCAAGCAGAAAGTGTTCGACCATCCGCTTAAACTCCGATCTGTATTTGTGGTGCAAATTATGTGAACCCTTTGGAAATCTAATCGAGCTTATTTAGAGTCATATTTCAAAACATTTAGATTACCTTTCAATTTTGGAGCCCTTGACCTTGCTCATAACATATAATGAGTGTTCCAAAGAAATTAAAGGATCCTTTAACGAAGAAAATTTAGTTTTTAATGAGTTCAATGTTCAAGGTAAGAAGAAACCTCATCGCCGTGAAAAATGAGTAGAGGACATTTAATGGATTCGAAGCTATTATTACTGATTCCGTTGGGGAAATATTTAGGAAAATCACTAATGAATACCATATGGCTGTCCCACAGCCCTTGAATCTCTTGTTTGTCGCTATAAACTCTTAAGTAGTTATCAACAGTTCTTTGGTTCCATTTACTGACGTCTTTCGTTAAACTAATGATTTTATTTGTGTCGACATCCGTTTGAAATGATATGATTCCCAATAGAATCAAATTTTCGATACTATTAGAGAAGAGGGTCGTCAATACGAGTGCAACTCTGGCCCCTTCAGACCACCCCAACACCGAAAACTTGTTGTAACCTAAAGACTGACAATAATCTCAAATAAGATATTATTAAACTGTGTTTAGAATTGAAAAAGACCTTCATCAGTTCCACACAACAATTAGAGTCAATCTTATAAACATCTTCGCTGTAAGTTCTGGGAGGAGGTCTGGATCGACCCCAACCGGGAAGTTCGACACAGACTATGGTGAATTTCTGTAAATCGAAAGCGTCATCGCCATAGAGTTGATAATAGAAATCGGAACTACCCGTCCCTTCATTATGATTATTACAATATTTTCAATAAAATCAATTCCATTGTTATTAATTGATTAACGAACCAATACTTCCCGGAATCATCAGCAGTATTTTTGGTCCGGAACCAAATTTTTCAAACCAAACAGTCCAGCCATTAACGTGTATTTTATCACTGCTCATTCCACTACTCAATTGTTGATTAGTTGCAAGAGTAGTTTATTCCAAAACATTGTTAAATTAATTAGCATTTAATAAAAAAAAAGTTAGAAGTCGTCTAAAACTTCAAATTCAAAGCATTTGAACAAATGATAACAAATGATATGCGAATCCATTCTTATAATGTTTTGGGTTTTTCGCCACAAAACTGGTTTTTGTTTAGTTTTGGTTTAGGGAAAAGTGTTTCTTCAGAGTTATATCAGAGATATAAGACTTCTATTTATAGTGAATCGTATTTTTGCGGATATTTTAAAATAATATTCGTTGTTCTTGAGTAATTTTCATTTTCATTGGGAATATTACTAGAATAGGCTTTTGAAAAACAATAGCTTGGCGCAATGGACCATTAATAATGGCAATTAAAGTCAATTCAGCATGAAATATTTCATTGCCAATCCTGTCCTATTCATGCGTTAATAATTTAATTTTTTGCCAGATTATTTGACTACTCGCAACTAGCTCACTAATAGGCGTTACCTTAAATTTGATTTGCCTTTATTATTATTAGAGCTCTCAAATCAGAAATGTTTTGCTAATTAATTGTTTATTCCTTTTAATAATTGGTTCCATTATTTCGAATACAATTTTTTTAGTTTAATTTTCGGTAATTTTGTTTACAATACAAACGATAAATAATTATGAAAATAATTGCTATGAATTGTTGAGTAAAAAATTCTCAACAATGTGTTTGAACTCAAATTTGTATTTTTGATGCAAATTGTGTGAACCCATTGGAAACCTGGAGAATGACCAAGTAGCACATTAACTATTTTCAAATTATACTCGATTGATAAATACACACCTTTTAATTTTTGCCCCTTTAACCTTTTTCAATATGTGTAGAGGTTGTTCTAATTGAACTAATGGATCCTTTTGCCAAATAGAATTAAGGTTATTTAATGATCAAATAGCTAAAATCAAAAATTAATAACTTACCTTGTCACCATGAATTATGAAGACGGGACATGTGATAGAATCAAAGTTATTATTAGTTATTCCTTTAGGAAAGTATTTATGAAAATTTGTGATGAATATCATATGTCTGCCCCACACTTCTTGGATCTCTTCTTCGTCTTTATATGACCTCAAATAGTTTTCAACAGTCATTTTGTTCCAATTGTCGATATTTTTGGTGAGGAGTAAAATATTTCGAGTATTGATTTCTGTGGGAAATGATATGATTCCCAACAAAATCAGTCTTTCAACTGAATCAGGGTAAAGCGAAGTCAACACCAGTGCAACTCTGGCCCCTTCAGACCATCCTAACAAACAGAACTTCTCATAACCTAAAGACTAAATAATTAAAATTAAAAAATAGCAACAAACAAAAATAGATCATTATAAGGACCTGCATTAGTTTGACGCAACACTCAGAGTCAGTTTCAAATACATCCTTGCCAATAATTCTTTCCGGTGGTCTGGATCTTCCCCAACCCGGAAGTTCAACACAAATAATTGTAAACTTTTCCGTATCGAAGGCATCCTCTCCATATACCTGATGGTAGAAGTCAGTTGTACCTGTCCCTTTTCAGCCAAACATCAATCACACAATTATTGAAAAAATCAAAATACAAACGATATTAAAAGAATATAAACGATATTTAATACAACAAACCTATAGCTCCGGGTATCATAAGTAAAGGTGTAGATCCTGTACCAAATTTTTCATACCAAACAGGCCATCCATTAATATGAAATTTATCACTGGTCATGTTTTTATTGTTGAAATAATTAGTGAATCGATTATTCATAAAATTTATTTTTGCAGCAAATTATATACTCGTTGTCTGATAATTATTCAATAGATCAGAATAATTAAAATGGATTAGTTGTGTTCACTTTCCTTTATTGCAAAACACAGTGAACTCGGCTTTAAATATAGAGGAATGGTTTAGTGCTAAAGTGTACCTGTGTCTTATTATTTTGTTTTTATTGTATGAGTCGGTGTGAGTTAACAAAACCTGTTTGGCATCTGATGTCAGACTAGACTTCACTACTTGAGTGGCTTTTGATGGCAATGCTTTCACTACTTTTTTAAACGGTTTTCATTTATATCTGATTTCGAAATTAAATAAATCGTTTTTATTCAAAATATATGATTTATTTCTGAAATTATAGAAATAACAATAAATTTATTCAATGAATTGTATTTAATATTGAATTTATTTGATTAGGAAGTGGTCGACAATCTGTAGATTTTCTCAATTTTCATGTAATTTGCAGTTAAATATGTTTAGATTTGAATCTAGATCACATCTCATCTGGATTTTAGATCATTTAAAGCTATTAGTCATAACTTAACCATTAATTTACTATTCTTTTCTTTAATAGTTAATCTAGATGTATCAAAAATGATCGTATAATATGTTAAGTGTCAATTTAGTTCAACCAATAATTAATTAAATTTATTTATTTTCTTTTGACTAATATGACGAAAATTCCATATTAACAAGATTATGTCACACATTTACTTAATTTATAAATTAATCTAAGTAAATCATCGACTAATCAATAGAAAAATGATTGAAAGCCAATATCTTGCGAATTGATTAGTGATTAGTGTCAGGAATGTGTTTATAATTGATTTTGAATTTTCCTCGAAAATAATACTTAATAACAAATACATGTATTTTGTAATCGAATGAATTGATTTGAGAAATAATCAAATTATTATTTTATACAAAAAGCGGTGTATTTTTTTAATCAAATTTTATTTCCTTTCAATATAAATGTATTAATTATGATATTAATAATTAACCGAACTGCACAAATTGTGCACAAGCAGAAACATACTCAATATAAATGAACATTTAATGAATGAACATGTGAAATAAAGATTTCAAATAAAACATAACGATTTGGTTGGTTTGAAATGGAGTTAAACTTTTAGGAAAAATTAGTGTCAAATCATATTTTGGGAGAAAGGCTTTAATCTGATGACAGACATTCTGAATCAGAAAACCAACCTCAGTTTGGCAGCTTTCAATCTTGCATAAATAAGAAAGGTCATTCCTACTTTCTATTCTTTAAATGTGCAGCTCAGAAAATTACAGAACTGAATACAAATGAGAATTAAATATATTTTAGTGACATTGAATTATGGCTCATAAATATTATCGATAATATTCTGAAGGATCACTTGAGGAGCAGTAGTCGCACAAGTTCTTCAAATCAGTGTATTTATTTCTGAAACCAGTATTTTATGGTTTTATTTTTTGAAAGAGTTTCGTAGTAATTGTCACCGATTGCTACCAAACCTATCTCTGACGCAAATCAAAGGCGATAATAATCAAGCAAAGTCTTATCGGATATTCAATACAGACTTCTAGTTATAGAGTCATTAATGAAAACAAATAAAATTTGAATTACAAACTGAAGATCTTGAAACTAGAAAGGTGATTACATGTTTTCAAATTGATCCAGTTTTTAATCGTCAAAACTGAGAATAAAGTCCTGAACAAGCTTTAAATATTGCGGAGCATATCTTATGTGACTGTCCCTTTCTCCGAAGGGAAAGCGATGAATTTTTACACAGTCCAGTCTTTTATCAGGGTCATGTTTTCCTAACCCTATACTTTGCTGTAGTATACTGATCCTGGTCTCTAATGGCTGTTCCACTTCAGTCACTGGATCCTGAATTACAAAACAAATTGCATTAAGTTTTAAAAAATGAATTCTTTGTTCAGAAAAAGTGGATTTTCAACAATGAGTCGATTCCTGTGATTGTCTTTAAATGAAGTGCTTTAAGCACACCTTAAAATATGAAAGCCTGGCCTCATACCCTATTTCTCATATGTTATGTGAATAATGGACAAGACTAAATTATTGAATGAGCTCATACCATATCTCCATGGGTGAATAAAATAGGACATCCAACTGAGTTGTATTTATCCTTGAAGATATTTTCGGGAAAGTATTGGCCGTAGAATTCGGCGAATTTGAGATATCGGTTCCACTGTTTCTGTATTTCTTCTTTGGATTCATATGACTTCAAATAAGAGTTGATTTTCATTTTACTCCATTTTTCTATGTTTTTGGTCGATTCCAAAGCTTTTAGTCCTTTAATAGATGTATGCGTTGAAAAGGCCGACAATACCATCGAATCGATGGAATCGGGATATTTGGTGGCCATAAGATATGCGACCCTGGCTCCTTCTGAGTATCCAATTATTGAGTACTTATCATAACCCAAATGCTGTACAACATTGAACTATGACAATTAATGATTAGAATTTTGTGGACATACCTTCATTAGACTGTGATAGCACTCACAGTCATTGTTGTAAACATTGACACCATAGGGTCGAGCGGGTGGTCTGGATCTACCTGAACCAGGCGGTTCTACGGCTATTGCTGTAAACTTGTTATAATCGAGTTCATCTTCGCCTTCAAGAAGTTCTTCGAAATCAGTTCTTCCAGTTCCTAATTGATGCAAACAATTGTCAATTTATTTTTTCGTAAAACACTTTTGAAGCGAATAAATTTCATACCAATAGCTTCTGGTATTAGAAGAATAGGATGAGGACCTGAACCAAATTTCTCGAACCAGATCTTCCATCCTTTCACTTCAAAATATGAGTTTTGGTTATTATTATTATCGCTCATGTCTTGTATCTAATCTCTTATGAATTTCTATGTCTTTCACTTTCAAAAACAAAACACAAACTAAAACTCAAATCAAAACTCAGTGAATTAATGACAAAAAAGTGAATCAATTAATTATCAATTCCTTTGGTTTTCTCTCAAACAGAGTGGAAAACCTCACAAACCATTTAGCCTTCGATTATAGTCAGGTCTCGACTCTTTTTCGCAGTAAACTGCTCTGACTCCAATGTGGGGAATTTTATACTATCTTATTTTGAATCTATTATATGAATTCTTTAGAATTCAGTGCTCGATAAACACTTTTTTATTTGGTAAACTAGTCGTGCGTAGTATTGGTGGGTAATAATTATGCTCTGCCATCGTTTCACATATTTCAGTAATACTTTTCCCAAGATAATTTTTTAAGTTAAAAACTCTTTGCTTTAATATGAGACTTGCATGTATTTGATTCTTCAATGGTAGTAATCTAGGATTTAACTTTTAAAAAAATACCATGGAACTATTACATATACTATTAACTTAATGTTGTGAGTGTATTAGTCAAGAGATTATTGGCTTTGAGTAATTAGAGTTACACAATAGAATATAATTTTAAATTTTGCTCTAGGCCATTACTTTCAATTTTTTATTTCTTCTGCACAAACAAAAAGTCCGCATAAATGGGTTTACACTTTTCTATAAAGACTTAATGAATATGTATATGGTAAATCTCAATTATTTGTTCAAAATAATATTATTATATGTTATTATCATAGAATAATACAAGTACAAGTACAAACATTTCAATGATGATGACCAAAGTTTATGTTATACCATTTTGATGTTATATCAAATATTAAAATCTTTCATCTATATCAGTTTAATTCCGAATCAATTTATAATGATTTGAGAATTGATGACTAAATATAAATTAATTAAACGAAAATTATAATAAATTTGGTTAAACATAAAAAGTGTTGTGCCTAAAGTTATGCCATAAGAACTTGATTAAGTGATTGCCAAATAAACAAGCTATTTTAGTATTTGTTAATAAAGATCGGATTAATAACCATCGTTGTTTTCTTGACTATATTATTCTGTCGAAGGTTTCAGTTTGGTATTTTGAAAAAGTTTTGTCACAATGTTTGTGTGACATCTATTTAGAAATAGTAACAAGTTGCTACATATTAACTTTATTGTGATAATAAATTTTTGACTCAATAATATAGCGATAATTAATTACAACAATTTAATTGTTAATCTTCGGAGTCATTTGGAATATTGTGAATAAATTTTAAATTTGAAACAAACAAAAGATCTAGAGAATATAATATTTTTTATAACCAATTTATGAATGGATAAGTTTGTTGTGTATAGACTTTTCTTCTTCAGGACAACTTGGAGGATTAAGAATATGGTCCTGCACAAGTCTATTGTATTGTATGGCATACTTCTGGTGAGCGTAATGTTCTCCCAGAGAAAAACGGTGAAGTCTTGCGTTACGCAAACTCTTGCATAGTTTAAGTGGTTGTTCCACCTCAATAAGAGAGTCCTATGACAAATAAGGTTTCGTAGGAATTGATAAAAATAACCTGGTTTCTTACTTTATCGCCGTGTGTTACCAGAACAGGACATCGAACCAAATGGTATTTGTTTTTAAACATATCTTCAGGAAAGTACTGATTGTAAAACTCAGCGAAATTCAGATAACGGGTCCATAACTTTTGGATTTCATCTTTCTTTTCATACACTTTCAAAAAGGCCTCGATTTTGCTTTTATTCCATTTGTCCACAGATTTATCCGATAAGAGAGAACTCAATCCTTTGTTCGACGCATAAGTCTTCAGAGCGGACAATACCAATGAAGTGACAGAATCGGGATAATTGATTGCCATAAGAAGTGCAACTCTGGC
>JAQGCS010001847.1:0-12037 GCA_034702105.1 Fuscozetes fuscipes | reverse complement strand
ACCCCCTAGAATTTTGAAAAATGTAACATTACAGGTATACAACAGCCTCGCCGGCTCGCATTTTGACCTTACGTCACTTTGTGTTTTCCGCCGAGCGAAGCGAGGCGGCAAATTTTTTCGGTTTTTTTGCCGGCAAATTAAAAAAAACTACCCCCTAGCCCCCCTAGAAAAATTTTCAAAAACTACCCCCCCTAGACCCCCCCTAGAGCCGAAAAGCTTGGGCATCCCTGAATTTAAGCCAAAATTGAACATTCATTCAAATCTTTCATCCAATCTATTCCTTAATAAGCAAATAATTAATTGAAAATAATTGAGGCATTAATTAATAGTTTATTTATAATAAACATTTCAAAATTAGTTAATTGTATAAAATAATTATCATGCATTTTCTTCGTCGAATATTATTTGAATTATTTGTTTTGATTAATTTGCTAGAATAAATATTTGAAAACAATAGTCCTTTCTAATTTGTTTTCAATTAATTTTTTCCAACACTTCTATTGTTCCTCTAGCATTAAACTAAGGGGTGTTCAAGGGGATATAGTCCAACTAACCCCTAGTTTTTGAGCTCAAACGTAACTCCTAGATTCGAGGCAAAATATATCCATATATCTTCGCAAATTTTGAAGTTTTGTTACCTTGGTCCCCTTTGCATTTTTTTTATCTGAGGAGTCAGGAAAATAGCCTCTATATCCCTAATTTTTTGGTGGACCCCTCTAAGGTCGAAGACCTTGGGCACTCCTGATTAAATTCGAGTTCCTTTTTTCGGGTCTCATATTATCATAGCATTGATTTGTTTTACTTGTCTTTTGAGAAGAGAAAATAAAACAAAAAATATTAATTGATTCTCACAATTTAACCAAGGTATGTTCAAAAAGTTGCGAAGAATTTGAGGTAGAATCTTTCTCAGTTCCTCTAGATTCAAATTTTAATTAGCAGATATTTTTCAAAATAACAAAAGGAATAGAGCAAGGTTTCACCCCTCAAATTTTTCGTAACTATTATGGTCAAAGGGATTGTCACTTATGAGGAAACCATAGCAGTGGTTAAGTCTTTGAGTGTAGTGCCGAATAAATTTATTTTGTTTCTCAATCCCTGAGTTTCTTATCATTTCTTATTTTGTTTGACTTTCAGTTGAATTTTTGTCATTAATTTAAGTGTGAATGACTCGATGTTAGCCTTTTTGTGACACTCCTTATGATTATCTTATTTTATATCAAACGAGAGGCTAAAAGAACTTTTAGTGAATTAGAGATGAGTTGTTTTGATACAAACAAAATCACTGATTTGTTGCATAAATTTGTAATGAATAGCAAATATTGCAATCATTTTGAGAATAGGGTTAATGTAATGCATTGTTTCACGACTTTGTTTACAAAATGTGTCGAATGATTCGATTTTTCAGTATTGAGACAAAACTGAATAAAACATTATATAATAAAAATGCATCGAATGGCAAAGATTGATGGATATGAGCTACTTTGCACTGCCTTCCCATCCTTTTCTCTAAAAGCTATCGTAAACTGAGAGAGTATTGAATTTATGCCTTCCATTGCTTTAATAGTGGAGTTCATCGCATTGTTATTGTAGTGAATGATAGAGTATTTTCAAAATAAGAAGATGTCTTTCAAATTCAAACGACTCACTGGAGGGGGACTTAAACCTTGAATAAGTAAAGCAAGAGAAATGTATTAGAATTTTGGTCAATTGTAAGCTCTGGACTCACATATCATGAAATATGGTGTGATATCAGAGCTCATCGACCGAATGCAAAGGTCTGACAATAAAAGAATACATTATTCGGATTAATATCAAAAGAATACAATAATCAGTCAGACATTCAATATTTAATATCAAATGTGTATAAAAGCGCAGTAAAAATGCAATTTTGTAGTCAAAGATGAGCACAGAATATATTGTATTCATGCAAAAGATTAGTCGACAAAAATTCTTTTTAGTGATAAAAATGCAAAATTTCTCTTCAAAAGAATTCCCCTCTTTTTCTCATTCTATACATATGTTTGAGCTCTACTCCTAAAAAGACTAATAAATATGTCATTTTGGCTGAAGGATAGGTTCAAAGATAAGGGGTTCACATTCTGACACTTCTTATTAATTCGATGAAAAGCAGTCATTAAAATCCCATAAAATCAATGAAAGGAATGCCATTACATACAGAAGTACTTTATATTCAAAACAAATTAGTAATACTCCAAAATTCTTTAAAGTTACTTGATTAGCACCACCCCATAGATCTCACCATTTCCGAACAAACATTTTTTTTATAATTTCGATCAAAAATAGTCAAAATTTCTACGAAAATGATTAACTAAAAATAAATAAATTTGAAGCAGTTCGTTTTAAACTGATTTTGAGCCATTTTAGATTGCCACATTCCAAAGTCAGTTCATTTTGATTTGAATGTTCGCTACTCTAGCCCGGTAGATCTTTTTCGTCTGAGAACCTTGGACATAACTGATTGCAAACGCAAATACCCATTTAACTCCCTTGTTATGAGCAATTTTCTTTTGTTGCTGATAGCATTTCTTCAAAGATTCTTACGCATGAAAAATTTCCATGACAATTTCATGTAAATTCTTCAATATTAACATAATTTTAGTCATTCTCTGTAATTTATTCAAAATGAATCTAGCCATTTTTTATTTTTGATTATTAAAATTTCAAACTGATAAGTGGCTAATGATTAATAGTAAGTTTGTTATGATTACAGTTAGCGATGGTTACCCGACACCCATGGGTTACGACGTAAGTAAATATTTCTATACTTTGAAATATGATACGAGAAGTGCCTTATGTTTAATCATTAACTCGGATTTGTAGCGGAAGTAAAAGTGAACTTGAGCTCGAACTGCCTATGAAGGAAGTGGTTCAGGTATTATTACTTACAGCTTATTTCTAATATTTATTCAATTTTCTAACAAAAGTGCAAAGAATGCCATTCATTGCATACAAAAGATTTATTTATTTACAAACAAATCATTTGAGAGCAAAATTAATTTCGTTTTCATAATATGCAGATTCTTTTGATATTCTTTAAATTCACCTAGATGTACTTCTAGTGAAATTATTTAATAAATTTGCAAAGAAATGAATATAATTATTAATTTGCAAATATATCTTAAAGAAGATGATTATTGGAAAACAAACAAAATCTAATGATTCTCTCAGAACATAAGTAGAAATATTATATTTTATACCAGGGATGTGCAAGAGAGGGTAGGGGGTCTACCCCCTAGAGTCGAAAATTTTGGGTTTACCCCCCCCCCTAGAATTTTGAAAAATTTAACATTACAGGTATACCCCATCGCCGCCGAGCAAACTGAGGGGGTTCGTATATTTACCTTGGGCCGGGTATGAGGTTTTTGCCGAGCATAGCGAGGCTTCACCCAAGCGAAGGGAGGAGGCAAATAATTTGAGGTTTTTTGGGAATTTTAGGAGTTTTTTTGCGGAGCGTCTTTTGGCTTACCCCCCTAGACTCCCTAGAGCCGCCGAGCTTGCACATCCCTGATTTTATATTATAGAAGAATAAATTAATTTCTTACAAATTATATTAGAGTTTTGTAATTTGTTCCAATCATTTTATATGAAATTAATTTAATTTTCTTTTTAAAAATTTAATTTAAATAAAGGAATGAATTCTAAAATATATTCTTTTGATTAATTGATTTATTCAGTGATTTATTCATCAGATAATAAATGAGAGTCTCTATGGATGTCATGTTTAACACACAATTCAATCGATGTTTATATCAATAGAAATGTTCTGAAATTATAATTTATTCATTTTATAGACTCATATAATTCCTTCGGCTGATGACGTCGATCCCGACGTTTTAAAAAATATGACATCTTTGGGCTGTTTTAAAGACAAGGAAAAGCTTTTAAGGGACTTATTGTGCACAAAGTGAGCCTCAATATTACCTTCAATACTAGTCATTCAATATTTTCTCAGCAGATTTTTCTCACTGAGAATATCTCCAATTTTTTATTTGACTTATTCTGACTCTTCTTTCTTTCCTCTTCTTTACCCTCCCTTTGGTTTGTTTGCAAACAATAGTCATAACACCGAAAAAGTAATTTATTTCTTACTATTGGATCGAAAGAGGCGTCGGCCCTGTTTTGAAGACGAAACTGAATCCATTATAAGGAATAGATCGGAATCGGGTAAGAAATTCGTGTTTCAAACTATTTATTTAATTCTTTAATTAAAACCAATTGATTTCTTTGCCCTTAAAGCGGATCCGCCGCGAAAAAGAGTTGACGTCAGACCGAATTCTGCGACGGCCAGACATCCCACCGAACTATTAGCCGAAGGCTCGCCAATTACTCCACGAAGATTTCCCTATGGGTTTGTCCTCAAATGATTCTTTTTTTTCGAAAAAATAACTGATTTTTGTCTCAAATCAATTGTAGAATCAATTCGTCGACAAAAGTGTATATCAATTGTACGCCAAATCACAGGCGAATGGCTAACAGACGGACCAACTGTTCAGTCAATAATTTATTAGTATCTCCGGTCAATACACCGAAATCCCACCGAACTGTCAACAATTCTGACGAACTGCTTGAAACGCCTCCTGGTTCTCCTCTATCACAGCCATATTGGAAATCACGACTCAATACATTAAAGAATAGTTTTCTTGGAAGCCCTAGGTATATTTTTATACATCTAAATTGATTTTAAAATACTAATTTTGGTGTTTTGTTTAATGCTTGTTAGATTTCATCGAAGAAAATTACAAGGTAATTGACTTAACTTTTCCTAATTTTAAATCTTTTTTTAAATTTAAATTGTGGAGATTTCGTATTCATTTCAAATCTAATAGTCTTTTGATAAGAATTTGGTAAAAATGTGAGAAATCAACTCTTTTTAGTAATTCGAAAGAAATCTGTTTTCGTTTATTTTTTCAAAAGAAATCCCTTTTATTTGTCTACAATTCTTATGAACTAAAAATAAATGGGTTTTGATATCTGTTTGTTTTGAGAATATATAAAACCAATTATAGAAATATATTGACATAAAGTAAAAGTCAGATTCGGATTCACTGAACGAAAGAAATGTCATTTTTATCGTTTGATACAATACTGATATTCTGAACGAATGTACTGTAGTTCCACTCTATGATGACGTCAGTCTGACTCCCGAGTCTTCTCCTGAACTGACAAAGAGATCGTGGTTTGGAAGCCTAATGGGAACGGAGAGAGACGAGACGCACGTCATTCTTATAAAAGACCGCCAGTTGTCTGCCATTAAAGCAGATCTAATCCACGCATTCCTTTCTGTGAGTTAACACAAGTTTATGACAATTAATTACATGTATTAAGAATTCCCATTACTTTCAATAGATATCAGACTTAAGTCATTCCGTTCTGTCGCCGATGTCTTTCCGGGTTGAGTTCAAAAGGCCGGGCGGCACAGCTATGTTTCAACGTAATGTTCGCTTTCATGTAGACATTACGTGTGCGACACCTCCTGCCGACACTAACGTTACAAATGGCAGTCTCGACAAACAGAGCTCAGACAAACCGACCATTTATTGCATAACTTTTACATTAATATCGGGTAAAACTCATTCAACTTTTCAACTGAAATATCGATTCACTTATTTTTTACTGCAGGTCCGGTGCGTCGATTCAAACGCATATGTGATCACATTCAGGCACAAATACTCGGCCGAAGAGGCACTTCTCAACACTCACCTCGAATGGGGAGACGACCGACAAGAGAGTTGAGTGACACGAGCTCTTGTGGCTCGTGTGGTTCAGATAGTCTCTCCCCAACGCCTACACGAATACATGTCTCTGAAGATACTGTGAGTTTGGCGGCCGCTGTGGTCAACACGAGCACAACAAACCTGACGGGCGCTCTCTCTCGATGTAAGTCTGACCAAGACGCCACTAAAGATATTTTCGAAAGAGAGGCCAAACTAATGAATGAACGGCGACAGGAAAGCGCTCGACTTATCAATAATATAACGAATGGAAGACGTCTTAGTTTAGAACCTAAGCTACAAACCGACAAAGTATGAACTTATCGGCCATTTTCGGATCAATTGTTCAATGATTGGTTGGATTCTTATTCCCATTGACTGACAAACAAAACAAATTTTTAATACAATTCTTGTGCTTCGATTTCGTCAATATTTGAATGAATAATAAATTAAAAGACAATTTTCGACGAATTCAATATTGATTTGTACAGTATTTTAATGAAGAAATTTTCACTGGAATTGAAGTGCAATACTCTTGTGTTATGAGAACTCATGCGAACCGACAGATGATATGATTATTATTTGTTTAATTACTTCTTAATAATCGAAATGATATCAAAGGTCTCTACAAATGAAAAGATTCGAAACTTTTTAACTTAATTGCTATTTAAGTATGAAATGTATCGATTGAATGAAAAAATGCCAAAAAATGTATAACGAATACAAACGAACATTCATTCAATAGTTTTAACGAAATCTCATTCAACGATTAGATCGACACTTATTTTCATTTAAGACAAAACAGTGAATCAATTAGTTGTTTATTATTGAGTTTAACCGCGAAGTTATCACTAAATTAGAGAATCAATTAATTTTAGATTTAAATCTGAAGAAAATATTCAGTTCATTCATTACAAGAATATTCATCACAAGTGTTCGCCATTGGATTCTGTGTTAAAACATTTTGCATGCATTTAACCAAAAGGACATCAAAAATGATATCAATTATTCACTCATTTGTTTAATTGAAATTCTCATTGAATTGAAATCAAAAATCACACAAAAAATATCCGACAAATTATCTAACATTTAACTATAAATAAATATATTAAGAATAATGTATTCTCGATCTGAAAATCAATTGTGAATTTCGTTACAAATTTAGTCAAAATAATTGATTTTATTTTATTGTTTTCATCACAAAATACTGGAAATGTGTTACAAATAAATAGCTATCATTTTATTATTATTATTATTATTATTATTATTATTTTTATTATATATGAAAAGATTTGTTAATAAAAATGAGTTTCATTGAAATAATAATTAAATTTATTATTATTATTATTATTTTCGTTTAATTCAATTATTTATACCGAGAGTAAACAAGTTCATAAAATGATGGCATCGCAACACTTTACATAACCCAACTCTAAATCACAATATTTATTCAAATGATTTGCAAAATAATACAATGACGAAGATAAACAAATTTCGAGAAAAATAAAAATGGGCAATTTGGAAAGTTTGGATCGACTCTGTCAAAAATAAAAGTAGTCTGGTCTACCTAAAACTATTTTTATTAAAATAAAGAATTGACAAATACTCTAGAATCAATGACTTAAATAGCCTAGATTTTATACAATTAGAAATTTATTTATTCAATATATGCTTTCATAAATAAATTACCTTGCAAATATATCGAACTTGCAGAATAACCCAATTTATTGATTAAAATTAAAAAATCTTGACTCCTTTTTCGGTGATTTTCAAATGTTGTGATTTTAATCGGAAGCAAACGATAACATAATTTCCTGAAATCGTGTCACAAATTTGTTTATATTTTTGTAGTGACTATTTTATTGAAAAAGGAACCAAGAACACATGCACAATAATTTAAATACTTCTTACTACTTATTTATAATAATTTTGAGCATTCGGTTTATGAGATAAACTAAAAATTGACAAAAAATATGTTTTGAAAAAAATATATAAATCACTTCCAAGTTGTGATCCAAAACAGAAAACTATTTGTAAGATTCTTTTTGATTGATTTCCTTTAAAATATGTTTTTGTTTGCAATCAATTTGGTTGTGAACTCAGAACTGAATTTTTTTATTTAACATTTTTTTAATAAAATATTTTTAAATGATTTTAGAATAAAATTTGGGTCAAAATATTATTTTAATCGATGCTAACATATAATTAGTTGTCTAACAATGGGTTTAACTGTTAATTAAATTATTAGTAATTTGTTATTAATATTAATAATTCTATACAAAGTTTAGAGGTTTTGGAAAATTTTCAATTAATTATTCATTTAAGTCATTAAACCAATCAATTAATTCATTCGACAGTTTTCCAAAATAATATAATTTGAAATTAACTAAAAAATAATTAATAAGAAGAATGCATTTTAGGGATAAACAGCAAAAATGTCACAAAAAATAAGAGCAAACTTGAAATACACAACATTTGCATAAAGTGTCAAAAAATAGCATTAATTATATAAATTAATTAGTGATAAAACGTCACGAAATCCTAAGTAAAATAAATATTTAAATTTTATGTTACACTCGATTAGTCCCGAATCAGCCTTAAGTTTATAATAATTAATAACTTTAGAGTTAATTATAACATGATTTTAGTTTAAATACAATCTTTTTAAACATTAATATCTGTTTTTCAACAAATAATTATTCAGAATAACAGCAGAAAAATATATTCTATCATAAAAATAAGAATCAAATACTTAATTTGAGACATAATATAAACTGAGTCTAAAAATAGTGATAAAAAGTAATTTTAAGATTAATATTAAGATATTTTGGAAATATATTAAGCGTTTGTGCGCTAACTCTAAACCACATTTGAGTCGAAATATTTCTATTTTATTTTAATTAAAATCAATTTCTGAAATTGTTTTTCAAAAATGATTTCAGTACCAATTGATTACCCGATTGGTACTAATATTTTAATAATAGTCTGAAATCATTTGTCTTCAATAGAGATTAGAAGATGAATGGCGTCCACGGATTGGCACACAATTGGAAAGTCTTTGATAGCATTTGGAATATTTGAAGGAATTGAAGAATGGGTTGATATGAAGGAAACATATATTTCTCGTTATTTCTTTTTTTATTCCACAAAGTTTTGCAAAACTCCAGCCCCACCTCCGAATCCATAACCTTTGGGGCCATACATTTTTCCATAACAGGCTATTAAATGAAATTCATATCAAAGGTTAAAAAGCGGTGCAAATGAACCGACAATTATTTACTCATAAAAACAAAATGAGTCAAAGCTTTTAGTTTATAACAAAATAAAAAGACATTAATAAAAGAAAATTTGAAACTTGATAACTATTTGTTTTGAAATGAAAAATAAATTTACTTTTGCAGTATATCTCTCCCTCGCGTTCACAGAGAGTAGTGGACTCGAGTCGTTTGCGACACTCCTTACACGTAAAACACGTACTCTTATGCCAAGCCTTAAATTGTTGGTCAAAAGTCAACCATTAAATCAAACCAAACACAGCATAATAGTGAGCATTAGAACACTCGTGTCACACATACCGAACCCCCGCCCATCATTTTCTCTGCCATATATACGGCTAAACGAAACAATAATTTAATAACATTTTAATGAGAATAATGAAGAGACAGTAAAGTACCTTTGTTACATCGGGGACAGATGTCAGCGCCACCAAACTTGGGTTTTGAATTACCATTTGTCTGCGGCTGCGGAGATGACGGCTGTATTTTTGGCGCTACGAACGCTTGAGCTGTAGCTGGAATATTGCTGGTCGGCGGACCATTAGTGCTGTCCCCTGTATCCATAGATAGAGTACCGGCACCACCACCATAACCGTAACTATCGAATCAAATGAGCGAATAATCAATTGATTTACCGAATTATAACTCATTGAAGCGTTTTGTTTGTTGACAGAAAACCGAAGTAAATGTTTGGCAAAGATTTATGTGAATACCCTTTGGGTCCGAATAGTTTGCCATAACATGACCTGCAATAGATATCTCCGTCGTGTTCCGTCAGGTTTCCACTGTCTAGCCGTCTGTTACACGACTTGTTTGCTGTTTATTACAACAAAACAATTAATTTAAATTAAGAAACAAACAATTAATCGATAGAATCAGTAATTATTTGAGAAAAAAGTAAAAAAGTCAATAAATCTGAGAAAAGGAATTTTGATTAAAAGTGTATAAAACATTCTTATCCTTAGTATAGTCTCCGATAAATGAAATCTTATCTAAAAGTCAAACACAAATCTAAAGAATTTACGATTAGTTTAATGAAAAGAAAATAAAGTGAAGACAATTGAAAAAAATGAAGACTTAAAACGAAAATTACATTTTGAATGAGTTGTTGGGACAACAAAAGAACCATTTATTTGAAACACAATAAAATTAATGAAAAATTATCATCAGATAAGAGGAGAAGAATTTTTAAGACATAATTAAAAGAGTACTAAATTTAATCGAAATGATTCTGACCGCAAACAAAGCACATGACATGAAAGCTCTTCCCGATTGCCATCTTCTCTTCGTTAAAGTAGACTGTCTTTTGACAGCGAGCACAGTTTCCCGGCATTTCGATCAATTCAAACAAACAGTTTATGGCAGACCACAGACAAAATCGACTGTTGTGTCAATCAAAGTGAGTAAAAATGAGCAAAATATTATTATTTGGGCAAAAGTATGGCATAAATTTAGTGAAAGCGAAACGGCCTTCAAAACCAATTTATTCATTAGTTTGATGTCTGAACACAAAAAACAAAACGAGTGAAGAAATAAAATGTGCAAAAAATTGTTAATCAATGCTAACCAATGCTTGAGCTCAAGTGTGACTCAATACAAACTTGGAATTTTTCTGATTAGAGAATAGCTTCGGAATCGATGTTCTCCTAAAATATTCACTCTTTTTCAGTTCCCAAAACAAGTTATGACTGAATTTATAAAATATTTTTTAGCGATACTTATAATTAGTGTTAGATTTGTTTCGGTAATACAATTGTGATTACAGCGCAAATCTGATGCTTAAAAGCAATTGCTTTCTATTGAATGCGAAATAAGTGAAATACCAAACAATGCGAAAGACTTTATTGTTATGCAGATTAGGAATCACTGAAAAATGAGGTGATGTTTGACTGATAGGTACAGATTGGGGTCGACAACAGTTCTCTACTTTATCGGAAGTGGACTCAAAAATATCAGACAAAAGAAAATAATGTGAAATGCACTCAAATTTCATTGTTTTAACGAAATTTTTCACACAATTTGTTTGAGATCAAGGAATTGAAACTAAAATTACTGAAAAAATTAATGCAATGAAAGTGTTTTGAATGACTTAACGAATTCTTCACTAAATTCATATCAATCGCGAAGTCTTTCCTAATCTAGTGTTGATTTTCTGACATTTTTAGATTCAAATACCAAAAGTTTTTGAGACTTCAATTCTGAGTCTTATCATAGAATTTGTGATAAATGGAAACCAATTCGTAATTCAGGTTTTCATATATCAAACCAAAAATATCACTGAAATATGATATAATAAATTGCGTTTTGTCCTGAATTCTAATTATTTGCTATTTTGGTCTTCAATTGCGTCCAAATTAGAAAGCTTTGAGTCTCTCCATCACAATAAACTTGAAACAAGTGTCAAGGTATTTTAATTATTTTATTCAAAATATATGGCAATATTTCAAATGTATTTAAACATACAAATTCAAAAGTTATGACTAACTTGAATTAAATGTAAATGAGTCGAGCAATAAATTAATTGATTATCAACTTTAGGATTAACACAGAATTTAATAAATCTCTTGATTTGAGAAAAACTCCTGAAATTCAGTAAATAATAAGACATTTCACTGAAGTATGAAAACGAGGAAAAAATTAAATTTTAAATTCAATTAATTTTCGAAAATTAGTTTTGGCTCAAAATTTCTAACAATTAAGAACTTGGTTTTCAAAGTGGAAATACCACTGAAACAATTAGATTAGATCTCATAGCTCTGATTAGGAGCCATTTGTGGGCGAAATTGCTATTAATTCGTGATTTAAATTAAAGGATTTATTCATCAAAAGATATTATGTGAAGTGTTTGAAAAGTGGGCGAAATTGTAAACATTTATTCCAACAATAAAAACATAAATCAGTTTTCATTTATTTTTATTCTAAATTTGAGCACATATTAGATTAAAGGGAGGGGCTCTAAATGAACAAGGCACCACAATTTAAAAGTCGAGAGAGAGAGAGAGAGAGAGAGAGAGAGAGAGAGAGAGAGAG
>JAQGCS010001846.1:0-12050 GCA_034702105.1 Fuscozetes fuscipes | reverse complement strand
AACGAAGATTGAAAATAATTTGAATTACTTTCACATCAAAGTAATCTTTCAACTTTTCAGGTGTTGATGGATATGAAGCCCAAGAAAGCGTTCAAAAAATGTATTAACTTTTTGACACATTTTTCACGAAATAAGTCTATTCTTTCATTTGATATGAAGTAAAATAACATTGAATTACAGTTCAGTGAAGAAAATTTCGCTACAAATCGATGACTATTTTCTTTCTGGAAATTCTCGTTTACTTAAACCAAAACCCAAAATAAACTTATTTTTTAGTGCATGTGATTGAAAGTAACGAACATTTGTCTGACTTTCAAACAACGAGAGCACAGAATATCTGATTGAGAATTGAGTGGCATTTAAGGCATCAAATACTCTGTTGATTGAAATGATTGGACGAAAGAACATAACAGTGTGTGTGAGTATATGCGCCCACTAATAGATTTTTCCTTCAACACAACCATGATCAAGGAGGCTCAATTTTGATATTTAAAGTTTCATTATTGATAAATATATTTTTTAGCAAGTAAATTATGTAAGAATCACTAGTTCCAATCACGTAGTCACTCAAACAAACAAGTTAGTTATCTTCATCAAAACTAACTAAGTTCTTTCTCTCTTAACAGTGAACGTTTTAGTGTTTCCACAAAACAAAATTTAATGTGCTGTCATATTCTCGCACAGTTCAGTAAATTAATTGATAATGCCTACAAACAAGTACAAGTTAATTAAAATAAGCAAAGATTTTTTTATTAAAAGTTAAATTCGCATGAACTTGCAATGTAATACATGAAATAAGCTTTCATAAATGAATTATTATTTTCTTAAATCTTGCAAATTCTCTTATTAATATATTTAATAAGGCGGAAAGTATCTTTGCCATGGTCGTTAGTAGCTAATATTTTTTTAATGAAATCCTTATAGAGTATGCTAGCACATTTGTTTTGTAGAAATCCTAGATAAAGAAATTAAAAATTTTAATTATTCATTAGATTTGTTGAGTCCACCTTGCTTATCTCAGCTTTAAAGGAAACTCTTGAAATTTAAGAGCTTAGAGGAACGACCATAAAGTGATGAGTGATTCGTTTCAATTTAGATTCAATGATAATCGACTAAATTACGTATAAAATAAACCATCTTGCTACATAATATTGGACAATTTATGCGAATTATCTGCACAGTTCTGCATGAATCAATTTTGCAAGATCAATTATTTATGGTTCTAAAGAAATATAAATGAGGAAAAATGAAAAGTGTTTCCAAGAGTAATCAGAGCGTAAAACTAACGATAAAACACATCTTCTGTTCATAGAATTTAAATAAACAAATACTGTATATAAACAGATAATAGGATTAATTTTCAAAGCATTCACTGCCGGGTATCACCAGAAGGGCGACATTTTTACGCCTACCCCAATCCTATTCAATATTCGACTGAATAATCAGCAAGATTTGTGAAACAAGCTCATTAAACCTCTATGAGCATATGATCTACGATTAAATGAAATTCCCTTATAATAAACCTGATACTTCTCCCCAAGGGTTGCCCAGAATACTGAGCCCTTGGTGGTTCCTTACTATAATGTTATTTTTATCCTCAAATGAATACATTATTTTGGATTTTCAAGAATCATATTCGTGGAAATATTTTTGAAATATTGAAAACTTTTACCCCATTTCTCATTTTAGTGCTGAGAACAGAATAATTTGCGCACAGAATAGAGAAATGCAATCAATGTTTTTTGGCATCAAATTATTCTCTTCTCCATCGGCTCAGAATAAGAGCACATCATTACAATTGTGTATAACTAATCGATAGCCCAATAATCGAAAGCAGTGCTTATTTTCACTCAAATTATTGATATAAAGATTTGTGTCTAAAACCCAACATTTTTAATGCAACAGATATATGAATATTCATACAAAGAAGGGGAACGACTCCTCTGTCTCTTCCGGAATGTCTATCCTTACAGTTAATATGCGAATAGATTTCTATTTGTTATTATTATTTCATTTTTGAAGAGGAATTCGATATTTTGTTCTGTATTTAAGATAAAACTTCACTAAAATACCAAAACTATTAAAATTTTACTCAAAAATATCTCTCACTTTCTTTTGTCGATTCTTTCATTTCTTACAAAAATAGAGTCTTTAAGACATTCGACTCTATTCTTATGTAATATAATCTGTTTTATTATAATTTACGAATGCATTTGAAAAATAAACTGTAAATAGCATTCATTTTTCATTTTAATTTTTATGACTCTCTCTCTCTCTCTCTCTCTCTCCAACGCTCTCGTGCTTAAGAGATGTGCAAAACAAGAATCCCTTTCCTCACAACAAAGAAATATCTGAATAGAAAAGAATCAAAAGTTTCGCCAAAGAAACTAAAAATCCATTCAATATTGGAATCAAATGTTTGATAAGTAAAAGAAAAACTGCGAAGAATTGATCGAAAAATATTCAGCGATTTAAAATAGAAAACTTCCAAAAGTGGATGAAAAATACGATTCGATTCTAATTCATCAAAAATCCCATTTTTGTGCTCTTCCTTCGCGACATCGCATGAAATGAAGCTTAAAGTGAAGGGATTGCCAAAAGTACACTGGAGTTCATCCATCAGAATTCAAAACGCTCAGCTATCTAAGATGTTTTTATTATTCAATTCTAGGAAAAGTTAAATACCTTAGAGAATTATTATTGGGAAATTCTGATAGAACCCAGACAAGTTAATAAAAGCATTTGATATTTTAACCTGGCTATTACCTAAGACTCGCAAAATCCATGAAACTCAGACATCATTTATATTATCTGTGAGCCCAATATTTTGCGATCAAATTCTCCGATGGAAAGGTCTGTCCGTATATGGTCTCAGTGTATGTCTGCCCAGAAAATCCTTTTTATTGTCAACTAATACCCACTGATATCCTGACTCTTCCTTTCATACGATCCGTACGTTTCCAAAAAGTTGTATCCATTTATTACTTATCGTATTGAATGGATTATTGACTCAAATGTTTTCTTCGACTAAAATCTCATACATTTGTAAATAAGAATAAAAAATATTCCATTTTATCTATAATTTTGCCAATTGTGTCTCAAAGCGTACAGGATGAGAAAAAGTTTTATCTGATACACCAATGTTTATTCATGTACCATGTTCAAAAAATAAAATTATAATTATTGATTATTTTATCGTTTTATTTTTAGAACATGGTAAATGAATAAACAAAATGATAAAAATTTATTGCAATAAATAATTTATTAAATGGAAATCTACCATATTGAAGATATTTATACCTCACAGGGGACAATTGTGTTATTTTTGACAAGCTCATATACCACTATCTTTCCATCGAAAAAATGAGTGAATGGTTTATCCGATAAAAAAATTTGTTAATTAAATGCAAATTTTGACGTTTAGTATATGAGTGACGCATTTGAAGCCTTTTTCATTAAATCTATTCATTAAGCGCTCACCGAATCGCACAGAATAGCACAGCACACAAATAATTTGTTTGCCATCACCACTGATGCGTAAAAAAATTATACGACTGTCAACTGTCTGAGCAAGATTCAATTTAACTAAAAATTTGGTTATTATTAAATTGAAAACGAGCTGTGAGTAGTAATAACCAAGGTTTTAAAAAATTTAAATGTAATGGACTTGATCATCCTTGTCTCTAATGTTTAAATCACTTAAACCCATTGTGGAAGAGTTTTTCATTTTCTACGGTCTGCTCAAAAACTAAATACAATTTGCATTCTGTGACTGATTTCGAGCACAACTGTCGTTACTCCCATTATTCCTATTGTGGTCTCAAATGTGACTCAAATATCGAATTGAGTGCAAAAGAGAGAAACCAATCGATCATTAGTTTAAAGAAATTCAGAGAATTCCAATCAATTTTATTCGAGGAAATTGAAAATGAATTATAAAATTAAATTCAAATTTCTTTTTATATGAAAAATTGTTTTCAAAATTGAATTCTTGTTTTTCGGAGAAAACTATTCCTTAGATTAAATTTATTTCGATTCCTGTCTCATATTCTGTGCGATTGATTCAATCGTTTAATTTTGTGTGAAAACCCATTGACTGACATAAGATATTATTCATATTAAAATCCAAGAAATTCTATCACTACTGAAGTCTATCCTATCCTCTGTCTGTCTGTTCCCCTATTCCTGAATATAATGTTGAGAGCATTCAAGCGATTCATAAAACGTTTTCTGGTTTTTGTATTTTACTAAACAATATATAAGAATTCAATATGAGAAAACCAGAGATGTGCAAGATTCTCTACAACCATGCCATTTTATTATGAAAGGTGTTTGATCTTGAAAAAATTGTTGCCATATTTAAAAATGTAAAAGCTCAAATTTTAAAATCAATTAATATGATGCTTTCATGTGACTGATTGATTTTAAAACCTTGATCATCGTTTGATTACGAGTAATACAATGAAATCCAGACGTCAAGTGAAGCACACATTCATTGAGAAAAACATTTCTTTTATTTTTACAATTTTTGTATTCATTGGACCTAAAATTCTGATGAATATATTTGGAGTGATATATGGCTCGAATACTTTGATTATGAAATTATTGAATCGAGCAAATAGACCATTGTTTAGGACATTTAAATTTCAAGGATGTAATTGCCTAGCTTCAATACACATTATTTTTTACGATTCATTTAAAATTTATGTCATTTCTACTAATTCTTAGGAAATCAATGAATAATAATCTGAAGACTCAATCAATTACTGATATCTATTCAATGAAATTCAAATGAGCTGAACAAATGTCTCATCAATTTTAATCGATTCAAGTCATTCTCATTCCTCCCATCACTTGAAAGGCAATGACTATTAAATCACTGATTAAATCAAAAGCATTTGGAAATCAATAGAATTAATCTGAAGTCGAGTAAGGATTGAGTTTAAACCCATAGAAAACCTAATTTTCTTTTCATTGATAGCAAACATTTCCATCGAGTAATTAAAATGGAGAGAGAGAGAGAGAGAGAGAGAGAGAGAGAGAGAGAGAGAGAGAGAGAGAGAGAGCAAAATAATGTCTCTATTGTGCCATTTATTATACTTGGCTTTATATTCTTGTACAAAATATTGTGTATATGCCAAATATTATTCAGCATGAGTTTGATGGACATCTCTGACAACTTAACGATTGCGGCAATCAATAGGAATGTCGTGACTGAAAACAATTGACTCTTAAATTATTATTAAATTAAGACATTTATAATCGAATCGATAATATATTAACCAAAACCTATTGTATCGAAACATTTCGTATTTGAGGCAATCATTTGTTTTTCCGATAATTTCTGTGTATTTTTGTTTTTGTTCGCTCAGTCTTCTCAACCAATGGACTGGTATTTGCGAGTTTAATCAACTGAATTACTTTGTCAACTAATGTTTGCCTAGTATCTATTATAATCAGAGATAAAAGCCTCCTCTTCTGTATATTAAGTAAGTTACAATTTAAGTAATAGCAAGAATTCCTCAGCGAAATAGTGTTCATGTTCAATTTTCTTCAATTGACTTTTTAATGTGTTTTTAATGGCCGTCCCATTAGTTTTAATGTAAGTCTAGACTCGCTTTAAAAATTGAAATTCTCACTGCTTCATTTCTAAATAGAACGGGTGGCAAATGTGAAAACGCGAAAAGCTTTTTACATAATTTAGTCGGCTTTCAGAATAAACTTGCAACAGAAGCATATGCAAGGTCATCTATACATTAAACATTTACAAGTCAATTTTATAAAATACTTGCTCGTCAAACATTCAACATCAAATAAATCATCAAGATCATCATGATATCTTTGATTTATTTAAAAAAACGGTTGTGTTTGCATATAACATCCTTGCGCATCTCACACTCTTGAATGGAATAAGAGATGTAAAAAATTGTTTGAACCAAATTTATCGCCAAATTGATGCAAACATCAGAATATCAAACATTATTTACATTCACTGTTAGACCAAATTGTATAACAAGTTCTTGGCATTCATGAGAAATCCATATATTCTCAGCTTATTCTCAACGAAGAAATTACTCACTATTTTAAGCCATAAATAGTTGCAAAACAAAATTCAAATGAAAATAATCATAATAACAATAAAATATTTTTCATTTCCGTACAGTTTTTAGAGTAATAATGGGTTTTCTCAATAAGAAGTGTAATAGAAATGTAAAAAAGTTGTTTATCTCTAATCGCTTCCAAAAACTTTTCTAAATATTCTTTCGGATGTTTTCTCATAACAAATGAGTTTACATTAAAATAGTTTACATTTTGCTTATGTTCACAGAATTTAAATTTGCCTTGCACCGCCACGGTAGCCACACTTATCGAGATAAATTAGACTAGATAAATTGTTGAGGAATATTCATTAATCAAAATATTATATGTTCATGAAATAAACATGACACATTTTGTTTACACTCAATTCAATCACATTCTATTAACCATATTCCCTTACAAATAACGACATGTCGGTACAGCTGAGGCTGGTCATTTCTTTTAAAAAGTCTTAATGATATCTATCGATATTTGTCGGTCTAGGATGGGATACAATATGTCCATGACTTAATACTTTGAATACTTTCATTTGAATTCTTTTGTTTTTATTCAAATAGGATTTACATCGTTTTTAATATTTACCTTGAGTAGATTTATCAATTTCATTAAATTAGTTCTGATTTAAGTGGAGATTTATGTACAATGCTTAGAAATGGCACAAATTTACCGACATGTCGATTTACCCTGGTGTACAGCGGCATCCTCCTCAACACTACATAATAACGACATGTAGTTATTTGCGTCGAATTATAATAAAAATGAGCTGTGTATTTTTGGAGGAACATTGCTTTTATTTAATATTTTGAAATTGCATGAAATGTTTCAAACCTGTTCAATAATTTATTGCCTATTTTAGAATTTTATTCCGCCATAAAATTAATATTAGTTTGCACATTTTGAATTAATCAAATAAATTGAACTATATAATTTAATTATAACTTTTAATTAAGAATTAAAATAATTAATGATTCGCTTAAATCTAAATATTAATAATATGGATGTAATCATATATTACTTTAATGAAAACAGCATGATAAAATAATTCAAATATTAAAATTGAAAAAGGTAGTATATTACCAAAAATGAGCAGGTAGAATAAATCAAATAAATTTTTAATCTCCAATTGATCATAGTCCCACGTAATCTTTGTAGGTTCCCTGATGAGATTTCTAAACTTATTCTGATTATAATGTATAATATCAGTCATCCATTTACTGCTATAAATACCAGACTCTCTGAGTGACGTTATCCTGATCAATTAAAAATTAGTTCAAAATTTGCATAATATTTATGTTTCAATATTTACATTTTATTAAGTATATTCAAAATTTGAATATTAATTTCCGCGTTCAGTAAAAAGAAGTAGGGTTCATTTGTTAAGCACTCATCAGAGACGTGCAACAAATCAATCAATTTTTGATCATTGCTTTCGTTGGCCTCCCTTTCCGTCAATTCAATCAATTTGAATATCAAATTGAATCTCTCGTGAATCAGTGCTGACGACCCATTCCTCAACCCTGTCCTCAACTCGTCGATTATTTCATAAAAATTTTTAAATTTTTTCAGTCTTGCCTCAATAGACCTGGCCACTTCAGTCCCTTTTAACTTGATAAATGCTGCAAATGATCCATCATATATTGCATACACTGTCAGTTCATTCTTTTGGGATAAGTCCTGAAGACTATTGACTTTAATTAAAGGAATCGCTTTTATCATGTGATCCAAAATATAAGCCGTGAAAATAATAGACAAATAAAACGCTGTCAATAACCAAATAGCCAGGATCATTTTAGAAGTATTTCTGCTCAATTCACTTTGTATTGATTTTGAAAATAAAAGCTCAAAATAATTCCAATAATATATGAAAAATGTTCCTACTTTAAATTTCGAATTTAGAGCTGCGATTATGAGAATTGTAAACAAGATTAATATCCAGCAATTTAATTCAAATGCTCGAAAAACTTGAAAAATTGGTATTTTGCCAGGATAAATTTTACTTGCAATAGTTCCGATTTCGAAAAAATCAATAGGATTTGTGTATTTCAATTTACGACCAGATTTAGCCAGGTGTTTTGAATGTTTTATAAAGTTACTTGATATTGTAGGTGCCAAGATAATATCACCTTTGTCAACAAACAACATATTTGCAAAATCCGACACATTTTGAGGCTGCCTTCTGATCTTGATGCTAATAAATAATGATGGTAAATTTAATTTAAATTAGAACTTACTTTAATCTATATTTCGTTGCAAACTCAACCATCAACATTAACAAAGGTCCACAAATTTTAAACTTAGCAATTTCAGGTAAATAACTAGTACAAATAAATATGTTAATAATTATTCTTGAACATCAAATATACTTTAGTGATATATATGGTACAATTTTGAGGGGTAAAATTGAAATTGTTTCATTAGACTCGGGCGAAAACATTATTGGATTATTATCTTGGTACAAAATACAATTATTTGAGATCATGTTCTTAATTATTTTGTTGAATAAAACTCAATTAACTATATTTATATATAAGAGTAGTTTTTATTCGATTATTGAAGAAACGATTAGTTTGAATTATTAATAAGAAAAATAATGTAACAAGCTAATGGCTGGACATGTGAACATTCAAACATTATTTAGCATGTACAATAACAAAAACATAATATTATTCATTTAAGTTACATGTAGATTAGCAAGTAGTAAAATATTGATTTGTTGAAAATCATTGTCAAACTTCTATTGAATAAATATTTAATAAACATTTTAGAGTCTAAAACACATTAGAGAAATGAATTCATCGAATAATGAAATAGAAAACAAATTGACTGACACTAAAATAAAAATGAGACAGGTATATAATTTTCATGTCATCTTTATCATATAAAATGTGCTACACTTTAATCCTAATATTTGTAAAATCCTTTCAATTTTTGCTGTTTATATCAGAAAAATATTTTGAACGAACGCCTCTTTCAATATATCCTAGTTCATTAATCATTTATTATTAATAAATAAAATTTTAGTTACCATGATAACAAAAGCATATAAATTAATCTGGTTCATTTTACAAACCAACTACTTAAATTGATGATCAAATAGAATGACTAATAAATAATTTAAGCAAAAGATTCGATTTAAATCACATAAATATTTTTAGTAAACCATTCGAACTTACTATCGATCTGAGCATGAAATTAGGTTTAACAGCACTTTACTTATTTTCATGCGATCTAATTTATGCTAATAATGAGCAGGGGCGCCGAAGGTACCCGACCTCAGGGGGGGGGTCCCTCGGACCAAAAAATCAGGGGGTGTATTTTTCTGACTCGCTGGAGGGGGGTAGTGGGAGATAATTTTTCTAAAAAATTTGCCGCCTCGCTTCGCTCGGCAAAAACTTCGCGTTTCCGGGGCTGATGGGCCCGATTTGCCTCAAATCTAGGGGTGTCTCATCTGGACCAAAAACTAGGGGGGTATTTGGGCTATACCCCCCTTCGGCACCCCTGATAATGAGACTCTTTTACTTAGAAGTTTCATCTTCGTGAAGGTACACTGAAACTTGGTCATAATCCTTAGCCATGATGAGGATAGTCCTAACAGAAATATAGCTAAAGCCGTTGCTTTAGTCTGCTTGGGCCACGATATGGGTTCGAGGGCTCAAACGTTTTTTACGCTCTGACTAAACATGTGTTGCGTTTTATATGGATGGCATTTAATGCATTAGTCGTCGATTACATTTAGCAACTATAATATTATAACAACTATATTATAACAATTATAAAACTGTTTTCATTTAACTATTACTTGTCCAAATAATCGGTACACAAATTTCACGAGCGCACTGCACGAGACCTTACGCATTGTTTTTGTCGAACATTGAGTCTTTTGATAGATGTGTTTCTTAGGATTTCATTGATATACATATAATTGTCATAATCTGAATATTAAGTGAATGGCAGAGAAAAAGAGACAATACGTTGCAAAAGAAGTCGTCCACTTCTATACATTTTATTTTTAAGTTAAAATTATTGAGTCATCTGTAATTAGATAAAATTTTAGTAAAATAACCTTGGAAATCTCATGAGTCTGAAATGTCATCAAAACAATGAGTAATGAATAGAATTTTAAAATTTATTTGCATTAATAAATTTTAAAATCTTTTTTAAAAACTCACAAAGAGTAGAGAAATAATTAGAAGTAGAAATATGGATATTATGTATAGTTTATGGAAGAACAGAAATAATTGTGATCCTGCAACAATGAGTGAAACAGTCGTAAAAAATTACATTTCCCTTAATATAAGTGTATTCTTGCATTTGTTTTAAATAAATAATATTTGCATTTAAATCAATTGTTTTATGTCTTATTTTATGTATTTTTAAGTGATTTAATATATGGTTTACCTTGATGACACTTATAATGGCTGATTTATAAAGTACTTTTAAACATGTTAAATTTAAATAAACATTTGCTTCTCCCAATATAAACTTGATGAATATCTATAGCCAAACTGTAAATTGTATTGAACTTTTAAGCTACAATTAGTAACATAGCAAATATTAACTTAATTAAAATTGCTAGTTTAACTCATTCATCATTTTAAATTAATAAAATGTAATATTAAATTTTTCCAAAAAATTTGCCTAAAAAAGGCCAAAAATCGTTAGTAATAACTGATTGCATTGAGCTTACCAAGAACCTTTTCAAAGACTACAAAATGTCAATCGATAGCAACAAAAAACAAAACAGATCTTAGAACTCGATCTTTCTTTCGGAGCGTTTGGAACCCATCGAGTTCTCAGATCTCTTACTATCAGTGAATTATTACATTACTGACGACTAATTCTAATATCAAAATCAATTACAGTTTATTGCAAGTTCTAATAAATTAACAAAAGTATCAACGGTTGAACTTGTTTAAATAATAAAAATTATTATTTACTATTGATTAAATTCAGTTAGGTCTTTCCATGTAAATTTTATCCCATCTTGTTATCTTTATCCAAATAATGATGCTCTAAATCTCTTATATGAAAATTAGGTATGGTAACAGTTTATTACAAGTTAGATCTAATAGATTATCACAAATATGATCGCGCATAAAACTATGCAAGTGAATGTAGTGAAAAGTTTTAATCAACCGTAAAGCGTTTCTTGTGTTTACCCCAATAAATGAACAAGAAAATTTGTTGATAATTAAAATTATACATGTTATCATTATCACAGTTTGCAAAAATATTTTTCAGTGGAATAGTTTTTACTTTAATTCAGGGATGGCCAAGGGGGAGAACTGGACAAAAATACAAAAATACACCCATATACCCCCCTGATTTTTTGATCCGAGGGACCCCCCCTGAGGTTGGGTACCTTCCGCATCCCTGCTATTCTCGTATTTATAGAAATCTATGTAATTATAATCTGATAAGTGGTGAAGAAGTGATAGATTTATGAATGATTTTAATGATGTCTTCCCATATGATTGCACGTCATTTATAAATTTTTGCTAGTTCATATTTTGAGAAATATTTTCATCATTTGTTTACATATAATAAATTGACCTATGTGATTAAATTTTCTGCTATACTAAAGAGCTCAATCAAACTTTGTTACTGGTTTTGCTTACAATAAAAAGATTAAATCTCAGCGAAAAGGAATTGCCAGATTATATCTTTTTACGATATCATTGCTGATATCACGTTACAAATGAGTGGCCAGCAAAATTTATCTGCTTCCTCAATCATCTTTGTAATTTATTATAATGCGATTTTATGGATATTTGATTTGAGGGGAAATAAATTCGTGTAAAATAATTGCATAAAAACACAAATATATGAATGAATATTCAAAATCAGAAAAACTCTATTCACATGAAAACATACGAAACATTAGTCGAGTGAACAGCATTTTTTATTCTGTGCCGAAAAGGCAAACAAATGCACTGATAGTCTATTGAAAG
>JAQGCS010001845.1:0-12057 GCA_034702105.1 Fuscozetes fuscipes | reverse complement strand
TGATAAAGTTATTTCAAACAGTTTTCTAACAATTAGCATTTCAGAAAAAGACATACTTACTGGACACCCTGTACATATTTATATTAACTGATAATTAATTAACGGAATATTCAATCAATTGATTAATTTGATAAAATTGCTAAAAATCTGAATTATCACAGAATTTATAAGCATTTTATAAAAATTAATCGAAGTTTAAATTTTACAAAAATTATAAATAAAATAAATATTTAAAAGTAATTATTTTTAAATCTCTTTTTTCGACAAATTATTCGAAATATTTGTTGGATTAAAGGAAACGATTCTGTTTTCAATCAATTTTGGTTTGTTTTCTGATTTGATTTGTTTTTCGATATTCTTCTTAATATAGTGTTGCGATTGTTGTAATCGTTGATCACTTATATTATGGTTTAGTTTATTATTATTATTATTATTATAGATTGAAATGAGTGGAGATTTATTCCTAACGAAAGAAATATTGTTTTTGGTTTCAGACTTTGATAAATAAATAAATGGTTTGTCTTTTGTATCGATTTTGTTATCGACTGAATTCACAATCAGTTGTTTGGAATCTTGGTTTTTGTTCGACACATTTTTAAGGGGATCGTTAGGAATGGTGTGGTTGGACGGGATGTTTGGAGTGACAAGTTTGTTAGTCTCGAGACTGTGGTATAATTGGTTGTGTTTTTTCATTTGGTCGAATAACTCTTTTTGTTGTTCTAGGAGCTTCTTGTGCTCGATTTGCTGTTTCTCGAGCCTCTGGAGGAGCTCTTCCTGTCGTTTTGCTTTATTCGCATCAATGAAAGGCAAGGGAACCTTTACATCATTGGGGAGGACATGAATTTTGGGCGGCGATGGCTTCATATCTGTCTTAATTACATCCGATTTGCGCTTAATTTGATTTTGGCTTTGAATTAGATTTTCATTGATTTTCTTAATTGGAATCGATTTCGAATTAATCGGAGAATCAATTCTTTTGTTTATAGCATTGTTTTCGACGAAATAAATGTCGTGAAGAGTGGAAAACGTGCAGATTATTAAAATAAAGACTCCGGTTATTACCACAAACTGAGCCAAAAGACGTTCGGTTGTGTTTTTGGAGGTCAGGTTCAAATAGATAAGTGCCGGGAATATAAAACAGATGACGGCTCCAATAGTTGAGCCCAAGATTCCCAAAACCAGTTCGATATAAGGCAACAGAATTGAGATTCCAATTGTAATAACGATTAATACAACAGTTAATAGTCGGAAGTGTTGATCAGACATATGGATTGAAGGCGAAGACGTGTTCAACAAACTTGTCGTTCCCTTCCGAGAGAACAAAGAATGCAAACTCGTCCGACACGGGAACAGACATAACGGGAAACTCACTAAAACTGTGAAAACAAATGCGATTAAAGTGAACGTTGAAAGGAAACCCGAGGGAAGGGATAAAAGGATATTCCCTCCAAAAGGTTGGCCACAAAACGCTACATAACCACTAATTCCAACCGATATATAAATAGCGGAACAGATATTCAGTGATCGGTTAACTGTGGTTTTGAGTCGACGTAAAGTATTTAAATCATTGTTGTGATGAAAGGATGAGTCGAATATTGCGAACAGTTGTGTCTGACACGACAGTGCCATCGAGAAGATCGGCACTGAAGATAACACATGAGAAGAGTCCCAATAATTGAGTTGTTCCCCGACATTGTCCGGGGAGTAAACGGCGGCATCGAATACCATTTTGAATACAAGTATGAGATAAAGAAATAGTGATGTCATCGAAAATGATGTCAAACTATCGACTCGTCTCAGAAGTCCTAAAGGAAGTGCGACAAACATTCCTAAGAATGTCATAACAAGTGCTCTCAATTGTGGGCCATTTGGAAGACCCAATAATTGCGATACAAGTGTTGGTCCGATGTCTCCGATGACGACAAAGAAGGCAATACAAGTGCCCAAAAGGAATCCTAAGACACTTAACTCAACCATTAGTTTTCCGGTCGATCCGAACGTATGAAAAGCCAATAATTCATAGTTTCGTCTTTTGGCGATTATCGCAGATTTCAACAGAAGATAACAACTGAATCGGTTTAAGACATTACTCATCACTATTAGAACAACACTTAACACAATTCCACACTTCTTGAAGCAGAAGGGCATCGACAGCAACGACACTCCGATCACACTATTGACCAGATTTATAGTCCAACCAATTGATTCACTCATTGTCACCACTTGTTCTCTTTGAAACTTCACTAATCGTTTATGTTCTAAAACAAAGCTCTTCGGCAGACCATTCAAATCGATTTAAGATTTGGTAATTGACTCAATAATAAGTTCTTTGAATCAAATTCTGATCTGATAAACATATCCCATGAAAACAATTCATTATATTATTGTCCAAAAGAGTGCACAACAGGTTATGCCAGAAATGTGGTCCGCTTTCAAATTTCTAAGCAAACTCCTCCTTAAACTGAAGCGTTGCTCTGCAGCTGACCTCCATTTGGCCATCAATTTAGGATCAAAAGGAGGGATTGGTTCAGCAATTTGTGAGCGTTTATCGATTGTGTTTTGCGGCTGACAGCCATTACTGACATTCACGTGGCGTTTGTCTCCACTCTTCAATTGTATTCAATTTTAATTCATTTGAATTACAATCAACTGATTTGAGACAATGGCTGCGGTTCACGGATTTTCCCGAAGAATTCAAAGCAGAGAAGCACCGATTAAATACGTCCAAATCGATGGACTGGTAAAACACTAATTGTGGATCTTTTTGTTAAAATTTGAATTTTTAGGTCGTTTTGAAGATAATAAAGCACTGCCACGAAGAAGGCAGTGGTTCCGGTGAAGTACAGGGAGTTCTCTTAGGACTGGTTGTCGACCAAAGGCTTGAAATCACAAATTGTTTCCCTTTTCCCCGCAATACCGAAGAGGACGAAACTGACGAAAGTATGCCTTCCTTTTGATTTATTAAACAATTTGTTAAACGATTGAATTTCATTTCAGTGGAGTACCAGTGTGTTATGATGAGACACTTGCGTAACGTTAATGTGGATCACTTGCATGTGGGCTGGTATCAGAGCAATCCATATGGCAGTCAGATTAGTAAACTGGAGACAATTGACTCCCAATATATGTATCAAGGTGCTATCGAGGAGTCCGTTGTACTATTTTATGACCCGATCCGCACTGCGCGGGGATTCCTCTCATTAAAAGCCTATCGATTGACAAACGTTGCGATGAAGTTATGCAAAGAGGGAGAGTTCACGGCTGACACTCTTCGCAATAATCACATGTCATTTGAGAAGTTCTTCGAAGAAATTCCATTAGTTATCAAAAACTCGCATTTGATTAACGCTCTGTTATGTGAATTGGAAGAAGAAATGGCAGTCGATTGTGGCAAACAGTTAGTCGATATGGGAGGCTTCGGTGTTCTCGAGAGGACCATTCAGTCACATATGAAATGCGTCGAAGAGGTCTCTAAACACGCAAACTATTTAAGACAACAAACTCTTAAACAGCAACACGTGGCCAAAGAGAATAGCCTCCGACAGCAGAGGGCTGAACCACCTCTCACTGAAGAAGAGGTCAACAAAATTCTCAAACCTTTAGCTCCGTTACAGCGTTTGGAATCTCTTCTGAATTACTGCCAAACATTGAATTATTGTCAACAGTCGGCCTCTTATTCCACACAAAATATAGGAAAACTTTTTATGGCAAAAGCACTTCAACCGAACACTTCCGCAAAACCAGTTTCAGACAAATAGTATTTCTCTCTGAAATCATTTTATTGTATTTCATAATAATTTGATTCATTCGATAAATAATTAAATTTATTTAAAAATGAATTTCGAAGAAATTTATTTACAAATAATTACAATAATTTCCTATTTTGACGAAAAAAGGATTTCTTTTATGACTAGAGTTCCACTCTTTTCCATCAATTTAATAAATAAATTGTTTTTGGATTAATATAATTTGTATTGTATTTACAAATGGAATGTTTAAGTATAGAGTGATTGTTGGTTACAATCGGCTCAAACCTAAATTCTTTGAGTCAAAAGTGATTCAAACGAAGATTATTTCAAAAGTAATGTGTTTTCAACAAAAATAGATTAAAATCTCGAACGACGACAAAGTTTTATAGAATTGAAAAAATGTAATTAATTTTAAAGTTTGAGTAAAATGAATGTAAATATGAATTAAATATAATTAGAGTCAATATTAATCAGAGCTCTAGAAATGGAGTGTTTGTCGGCTTTTTGTAGAAATTCCACAAATTGTGAGAATCAGCGCAGGAATAGAGAGACTGACGAAAATGAGTTAATGAATTGTTTTTACTGCTTTCAACAATCTGTTGCTCCTCTGACCAGTTGTTTCGGTCCTGGGCTTCTCTGTCTCTGTCGACCCCCAAATACATGAGAATAGTTTTGGGCAATTTTAGGTCCATAATATCGGTTTTGTTTTTTATATTTTTCAATATAACATCTCTACATCTGTTCCATTGAATAGAATATAAGTTAATATTTAAGTTTTTAAATAAAAATTCAATCAATACCTGTCCTGAAGATCATAATATTCTCGTCTCATATTCTTAAGTCTCATTTCAGTCTTGGCTGCCGTCGAACTAATCACTGGATATAAGTCTTCTTTAATGAGATGAAGTCCTGTGAATGCAATACCAAGTGGAACACCATCTTTGAAATAAGTGAGAACACCATCTCTTGAGTCGAATAGAATGCCGACAGTTGTGGATTCATTTTCACGAAAGGGTCGAGTGTATGACTGCCACTGTCCGTTATGCCAGAGCAGACCTTTATGTGACCTTTCAGTTCAATTGATTTGTTTTTATAGTAATTATAATCTGAATAAGTGTTGAGTGTATTTACAATCCAAAGCTGTGCTGATCTTCCCCTATCATATTGAGGAAGGAGTCAGCATGGAGCCGTGATGATTTAGTGGCCACTCCGAACATCATACTCGTGCCAAATATACGGTCAGAGATGTGTATCTTATGGTTCGTTGCAAAGTTTAAGTTTCCCACTAATCAGTATTTGCTTATCAGTAGGCCTTACCTCCCAGTAGTATCTGCCCGGACAACGATTGAGAGGTCGACTCCCTCTAACGGCTGCCGTCCCATTGCTCCACTTGGGGTGGAAATGTGCGATCCGCATATCAGGCCCATACAGCACAACCTAATAGTATATCAATTTTAAAAATATATCAGAAATTCATTGAGTCTCGAATTTCAAATAAGAGGTCAAACCTCATGAGACTTATCAGTCTTATTCCAGTGCCACTTATCTTGGCAGCCAAACTGCAGCGGAGGCGTTGCGGCACTGCTTTTGACTTTCTTCGACTGATTTTCTATCATTTCTATCAGTGATAGACTATCACTACCTCTTCATTGTTTCAAATCTATTAAAAATATATAACTTAATATTAATATTAATAATCAATAGTTAATTATAATCATGATCATTACTTATTAGATCTCTACTTTTAAATAATTTTAGTAAATTTTATCGCTTTTATTTCGAGTAATTGACTAAAAATAAAAGATATGTTTTTATGTGAAAGCCGTTTGTAATAACGGTTAGAAAGGAATGTATGCATTGTTTGTGAACTATGTTTTGCAAACGACTTAATGTTGTGATCATTCCAACCGAAAAGTCCTAAAATATAAGTGTTTGACCGTTAAGAGTGTGCCGTTACTACCATTATATCATTATATGGTTTGTAATAAACGGTTATACTATTGAATAGATGAGACTGTGATACAGCTGCCTCCACAACAAATAACTGCCAGTGCTCTACATTCCCATACAGCACATCAAAACATTATTCATTCCAACACATGATTGCACGCAATGCTCTAACTGTAGGCATCCCATCCCCCGCATCACAATCATATGCATCTTTACTTTAACACCTATTTTACATTTTGACTGCAAACTGAACAAACTATCCCTCATCTGTTTTTCTACTTATTATTGATATATGTTTATTCTCCTATTAATTATTAATGTGTTTAGAATGGACTAGCTGACAAAGAGAGAGAGAGAGAGAGGGAGAGAGAGAGAGAGAGAGAGAGAGAGAGAGAGAGAGAGAGAGAAAGAGAGAGAGAGAGAATTTTATAAAACATTTGAGTCAAACAATAGATTGGAGTTCATTCAAAAAACTTTCACTTTTTTGGAAGCCGTAAATTTAGTGTCAGTACGGGAGCGTCACCCCCGCCAGTGTTCCAGTCTGACTGATCGGCTATGTCTACCGAAGTAAAAATGTGTGATAGAGTACAATACCCTTAATTGAACAGCTGTTCTAAAGCCTAGCTTATGCTGGGCTTCAGAGTAGACTGAACTACGAACAGTAAAGCTCGCGACACGCGCTTTCAGTCTATGTTGTCCCAGACATTTGGGTTGAGGGCATCACTACCAAAGCTAACTGAGAGGGGATATTATACGACTACCACCTGATCTTATACCCTATAGTTGTCTATCAGCTGCTGCCAAAACATTATGTTATGGTCATTACGGGCCAGTTTGTGATCGATGGCTTAAATTGTGATGATTTTTGATATTTTCCTCTCCAATGATTCGAATGTTTCAGTTCTATCTAAATGTCATAATTAACTACACATTGTTTGAAATGTTTGACTCAATATTTAAGCAGTTTTTTGAAAACAACAAAAACTTTTGATATTTTAAAAAGAAATGTTCAAAATATTGCGTATATTAATGACATTCAAATTATGGATCATTTTATAATACAAATATTTTTAAATCATTAGAAATTAGTTATTAATAACAATTTTTCTCTCATAACACAAATCTAAACTTTGTCACCTTGCAAATGAAAATCAAACAATTATTGCAAACATGATGCAAATCATTTAAAAAGAGCAAAATTTATCTATTAGTTTGAAAAAAATTGAATATTAACTCTTTATTAATACTCTTTCTGTATATCAAAATAATAATAAAAGTTTTATTATCGAAAAAAATTATCGAAAGGTCTGTCAATAGTTTCTAATAAACAATCAAAAAAAGGTATTTATTTTGATTTGATTTAATTGTTGCAAATTTGAGCCCAAAATAATCAATTCTTGTGTCTCATCATTAAAATGCTATTTACTTGGAGTTAATTCTTTTTACTGAATAATTATAAAAATAGTGTTAAAATTAATAAAACAACTTATCTGCGAATAAATTGCTATTTAATGGTGAGACCACAAGTTGCACAAGTTGCCATTATTCAAGGTTCAAATTTGTAACAGTTAAATCAATTGTTAATGATAAATTATTGATAATTCATTATTAATAAATTATTAATTAGCCCTTTTTCTCTCGCTTTGCTAATAAATTTAACTTGTTTCCTCAAAATGTAAAGAATAGCTTCAATTCTATTGATTGATAAATTAGAGTTTAATAAACAATTTAACTGCAAATCAGTTCTTAAATGTGTGGCCGAACGCGCCTTGGTTTTGATTGTTAGGTTTGAATCAAGACCGTTATTCCCTATAAATTTTAAGTTCTACTAATAAATAATATGTAAATTTATTAATTGAAACAATACTTACTTTTATTTTTTTCTAAATTAATTGCAAAATAGTGTCAAAAATTAGAGAAAACAAAATCACATTCGAGGAAAAACAAAATTTATATAAACGCGAGAATCGAAGAGTATATCGCAGAGTACGACACGAAATGCATTTTATGAATATAATGCGCGAAGCCTTGAGGCGCGTGCAGTGCTTCAAAAGCTCTGTTCCCTCTCAAGTGTGTCTGTGTGACACGCGCTGCTCGAGTCGCACGTGCCGGTGCCCATACTGTGACGTCACTTTGATTTGCATATTGGCTGAAGACTTACGCAGAGTTTGTTACCCTTAGTCCATACTATCCCTGCCTTTATTGAAAACTATATGACAATTACTCTCCCCTCGTGTTCGACGCTATCAAAGCATTTAGAAGACCGAATCAAAAGTATTGATACTTGCAACTGCTTTTCCACTCCAATACAATTGTCTATAACCGACAAATCAAACGATGTTTTATGGTTTAAGAAATGTCTGGAATTTATTGAATTTCAGACTAACGTTCAAAATGAAACCGTTAGTCGAATATCATATCAGAACAGAATCTCCTCTCTCTTCCAATTCAAATACAAATCCTTTTTCTTATCACTCAATACAATACAATATAATATAAAATTTAATTTAAAACATTTGCAAAAAATTAGTTTTCAAACATCCGTTCTCTAAATTTAAACGGATTTTATTTAGACAAAAACATTCTGATTCTTTGCGATATGGCTACTAATTAATAAAGCATGTTCATCACACAACATACATATTCTTTGTAGTTATCAATATAAAAATTTGTTAATGGATCAAATAAAGCATGTGGATATTCGAATTAAATGGAAATTTTAGCAATAAATTTGATTTTTTAAATGTAAGAATAAATTCGCTTTAAGATAGAATGTAATTTCAGTCTATTAATTCAATTCAATTATTAATAGCAAATGAATACAAAATTACCTTGTATGTGATAGAGGTCATGGATGGTTAACAGATTTGTTGTGAACGAAGACCAGAATCCATTTGGATTTGAGATAATGGATAATAAGCCACTGCCTGACGACGCGATTCGATCGATGCAATGGTTTGGATCTTCGCGTTGCCATTGGAGACAATAAGTATAGTCGCAACAAATCTGTTCATTAAAATCCGATATTTATCAAGCACTCTCATATGCAATGCAGGGTCTATTAATTAGCTTTTGATAATTATTCAAAGGGAGAAACCAATAATCAGTTGTGAGAGCATTCAATTTGAAAGTAATTCACGAATGAAATCATCTGCTTGTTAACTGTGAAAATATCCTATCAGTGATAGACTCGAACCAATTCAGCTGCTCTTCATTCGAAATTTTAATAATAGACAACAATTCAAACTTTCAGAACTTATTTTCACTATTAGGGAACGCTATGTCTTTCGCTTTCATCTGAGTTAAAGAATCGTATCCAAGCACAAATCTACATAAAATATGAATTTGAAATAGCTCACTTATTGGAGGTGGATAAAGGACCCGCATTTTTGTTATATTGTGTGTTTTGTAGTAGTGTTCACACTTCTGAGGAGAAAATTTGCAAATTTGGTTAAAAGCGCTTAAATTTATTAATAAAGCTCTGGATTTGAGTGAATACACGAATGCTTATCAAAAATAGTTAATAAATTATTCAATCGTTGATCCAATTGAACACATCATAAACCATCTGCTATTGAAAAGTGTTGAGGTGTGCGCTCCGGTGCCTGCGTTTGTTTGAGAGACCAAATACTGGACCAAAAAACAACTTATTCTGAATCAGTTTGAATTGACATTTGAATAATTGAAAGGTAAACGCAGGAAGTCTTATATGTTTGGTTCCCTCATCTCTTCATATAAACGGAAACTGAATTTTGCTTTTATTAAAAGTTCTGAAAACTATGAATGTGTCGATTGTTTGAGTTTCCAAACAAAAATTGTTCGCTTATATACTCTTAATAGTTTTGTTGAACTTTTCTTTTGTCAATTGCTCTCAAATTCAAATCAAAAGTTAATCACTTAAGAAGAATGCTTACAAAAGTATAAATATTTATAGTTTACATATATCTATATATAGTTATATAGTTAATAAATACAGTTTTTATTAATTTAAGTTTTAGGGAATAAAAAGAATGTTGCGTGGATAATTTAAGCAGACACTCGCAACCAGTCATTACTCCCTTGACTTTAAAACAAAATTTTAAGCAAAACTCTTTAAATTTTGAAAGATTCTTTGATAATTCAAACTATCTATTCTATATTCTACCCTTATTTGAAGATAAGATAAGATATTTTTGGCAAAAATCCCTCCTGAAATCAATGAGCTTATAAATACCTCGTGCAGAGTAAACTTAATTTCATTGATGGTATTTTTGAATAAATATTTTTCATCTTAACAAAATAGAATTTTGTCGGAATATAAAAAATAGATCATAAGTTCAAGATCAAGATCATAACTATTAAGGACGAATTTTAGGGCTCGCATAAAAAAGAGCTTCGTTTCAACAAAAACTATACGAAAATATTTGTGGAGACTCTCAACACAACACATACACTGTATAACTAATTTAAAGGTAGAACAGATGACAGCCTAAAACTCACCCATGACTACCCATTTTTAAACATTAACCAAAACAGATGTGTTCGACGTTCATATCATATGAACAGAATATTTATCTCATTATGTAAGGATAAGCAAGGCAAAGGTAACATTGTGCTTATTGCCCTTATTTCCCCAGAGTTGGAAAATTTTTGAATTTACCTGCATTCTTCAAATATGAACAAATTGACCACAAAACTGAATTTAAACCAAATCAGCTCCAATTTGACGGCAATGTGAGCACTGAATCCCTAGAATTTTTCCACAAATCTCCTGAAGTTGAGAATCGTTTGGTATAAAGTGGAACCAAATATGACGGATATCTTCCCTTTTGTCCCAGAAATCCGAATCCCATGAATTCACAAGAAAATATTCCAATTGACCAATCGCCAAGTAACCCACAAATCCAAAACATTCCATTTTGAAAAACAAACTAAAAGTTAGTCAAACACAAAAATTTGACTTAACTTAAAGGTCTGCCCTAAACTTTGCGAAAATTTCGCCTCTTAATATAAGTCATTTATGTTGTAGGTGAATTAATATTTCTGATTCTACAAAGGTTGTAGTATTGACTGCAAAAATGTTATTTATCACTAATTTTTACTAATCATTATTAATCTTCAACTAGAGATGCACAGGGTTCACGAGCGAAACCCTCGAGAAAAAAATTAGGGGGTATAGAGGTTTTTCCTGACTTCTTAAACCAAAAAAGCGAAGGGGTACCTGCACCTTACTTCGCTTGGCGGCAGAGAGCCGACTTGCCCACCCTCACGCCCTCAGATGCAAATGTCTATGGGAGACGTAGATATAGCACTGATAGACTTTAATTAACACAACCGATAAGCAGTTAGAAAATAAACAAGTTCGGTTCAAACTCAATTCCGACTACATTTTATCATTTAACATTTTATTAATTTTTAAAAGAGTTTTTATCAAAGCCTTGAATAAGAATGTAATATGCTCCTTCTTATAGACGTAACGTAGGATCAATTAGTCCAATATCTCCCTTCCCATCGATTGAAATTTTGAAAATATTTTTAGAATTTTAAGACATTGTTGCTTTAAAATACAATTTTTTGTATTTGTGAAAATCAACTACTTCATATGATCTATCAATGCAAGATTGGAATAGATAATAGTTATGGGATCTTCCCTAGATCGTTCCATAGGTATATCAGTGCAATATCTACCCTCTCCGATAGATTTTACACAGTGATAATATCTGCTATCTTCTCAAAATATATTTCTATAGACCAACTTCTATCTCATCCCTCTCCAAGGCATATTTCCATATGCCAGCCTCGGGGGATGGGTGAACGAGACTGACAAAACTACATACTATATACTACATACTTTGTAAATGTAGTAAAAAATGAGGCAATTCTGTAGATTCTGGGAATTGAGTGCAACTCATAAATAATTATTTGTATTGAAATGCAATTCAATGTCTAAACCATTGACTCAAAAGTATTGAGACTTTTAACTCAATTTTGTTGACATTTAAAGTTACTAGCTCAATTTTCACAGCTAGATGTTTGTGAATTAGTTTGCTTTGGAGACAGAAACTGTAAAATCATATCAATAACTTCAACATCACGTGACTTAACAAACCAATCATAACACAAACACATACAGAGATACAAAATTGTTGTCTAACATTTTGAATCTAATAAAAGATAAATCAGTGAAAAATGACTCACTTTGGATGAAATAGTATGTCAGGACTCTGAACACAAATTGGAATAAGCTTTGGATTAGAGGTCAAAGTTTGGACTTTTCTCAGGCCCATACCCAGCCCATACCTATCTTGAAAAGCCCATACCCTACCCATACCCATGAGCATAAACCCATACCCGTCCCAACCCGAGACCCATAAAAACC
>JAQGCS010001844.1:0-12058 GCA_034702105.1 Fuscozetes fuscipes | reverse complement strand
ATTCTCATAAAATCACTAAATGCTTGATTGAACGCCATTTTAATGATTGAAACATTTTATTCAACTTGCTTGTTACAATTCGTGAATTCATTTAACATGGGAATCCCATAGACAGAAATTTCTTAAGAAATTTCTCGATTAATTTGGAGAAATTTGTTGCCTTATTTTCAAATTTCGAGAAATTTTTAAACACTAAACAAGACAGAGAATAAAGTGATTCGTTAAAAGATTTTTCAAACGAATAACTAAACTTATGATAAAACCATTGAATATTCTTCAAAATTATAGTAAAGTTAAATAAATTATAGTTAATATAAATTTTCAAGTGAACTTAACTTACTCATGCACATCTCGTTTTTGACGGTTAACTACAGTATTAATGTCGCAATTATTAACATTATTAATTATAAATAATGGTGAACATGCATGTTTCGGCTCCTAACCGGAACCTTTGTCAACGCCGATTGAGCTCTCCCTTAAGACTCGAAATCAAGTGTCGGTCAGAGATTATGAGCAACATATGAGCCGAAGGTTTCTTATATCAGTTGCATAACATTTCAGTAGTTTACTAATTGATTTATATGTTTAAACTTTTCCAAAGTATGGGAACAGCTCTTCCACCCAACACATCTACCAAAACTTTTTTTTTAAACATTGTTTTTAACAACGTTTTAAAAAATTAGTGTAAATTATAATTAATCATTGTATCATGTAAAGATTATTGATCTCCACTCATTCAATTAAAAATTGAAAGCTACTTTATCGCATTTCAAATATTTCCCTTATTTTCAGTTGATCTTGCTATTTGAAAAGATTGTTATGAAGTCAGAATTTCGGAAGCTTATTGATTGGCTTATTGGCCCTAGGTGGCTATGCAGGGTAAATCGCTGTATTACCGGTTTTAGTGAAATTAAAAAAAAAGATGAAATCGTCAATATTATTATGCTTTAGAGTTTATTGTTACTGTTAATGTCATTAATGACTATCATGATATCAGTATCTTGTTTAAATATAATTTATGATATAATTAAGTGCGGAAATTTTTTTTAAATTGTCATATTTGCCCCCTCACACCTGCACCTTGAAAATCAAAGCATAAGTTGTGCAAAACACTCTGCGAGAAATTGAATGGTAGGGTTGAGTTGCAGTCTCGGATACAAATTTTTCAGCAGTGATGCTCAAGGTGTATAATAAGCCAAAATTTTGGTTTTGGTGTTTCGGTGTCTGCTTTGGTAGTGTGTGTTTCATGAATTTGATCGATGACTAGGATTTATCTGATGTTTTAAATTTTCAATTTAGAGCTTTTGAACATATATTTGAAGCGATAGCGACGACAGAGAACACCAAGTTCTTAGTTCACGCCTCTTATCTGGAAATATATAACGAAGAAATCCGTGATTTGCTCGGAAAGGATACCAAAAAGAAACTCGAACTTAAAGAACATAATGATTGTGGAGTATATGTTTCGAATTTGTCGATGCATCCTGTCCATAATGTTAGGAGTTGTGAACAAATTATGGAGCAAGGTTGGAAGAATAGATCAGTGGGGGCCACTCTCATGAACGCTGATTCGTCTCGCAGTCACTCAATTTTCACCATTTATTTGGAGAGAATGGAAACCCAACTGACAGATGAAAATAATATAAGAAAAGGAAAACTAAATTTAGTTGATTTGGCCGGAAGTGAACGCCAGGCAAAGACCGGTGCAACTGGTGATCGTCTCAAAGAAGCGACCAAGATCAACTTGTCACTTTCAGCTTTGGGAAATGTGATCTCAGCTCTGGTGGACGGAAAGTGCAAACACATACCCTATAGAGACTCAAAGCTCACCAGACTACTTCAGGACAGTTTGGGAGGTAATACCAAGACTCTGATGGTCGCTTGCCTTTCACCGGCTGATAACAATTATGACGAGACTCTAAGCACTTTAAGATATGCAAATCGCGCTAAAAATATTAAAAATAAGCCCAAAATTAATGAGGATCCAAAAGATGCTCTCCTCAGAGAGTATCAGATGGAAATACAACGACTCAAAGAATTGATCACGGGTCAAACAATCACTCGTAAGTTGGCATTAGTTTTATTAAATCATTGTTAAATTTAGTGAATATATTTGAATTACAGCCACTATTCCTATGATTGACGACAAAGAAATTGAGAAAATAAAACTCGAATACGATATGAAAATGCAAGACTTGGCCAACAAATACAGGGAGGAAATGGAGAGTAACGCTAAGCTTAAAGAAGACATCGACAAAATGAAATCAACTTATGAACAAAAAATGAGCAATCTAAACGACACGGTCACTCTACAAAATGACTCCTCAAATGTATTACTGGACCACAACCATAATGATCAGAGTACAGATAGTGAAATGCAGGAACGAAAGGCACAGGCCATCGAAAGATTACAGACACTACAGGATCAGATGGTTGGCGGCGAGAAAGCAAACGACAAAGAACTCAAAGAAAAAAGGGATAAACGCAAAAAAATTGCTGAGAGAAAGATCAATGCCATTTCAGACGCCCTCTCAAAATTCGACGACGACGACAGACTTCTCGTCAAAGCTTACGGAGATATTACTGAAGAGTTAAGGGCAAGAACCAATCTGCTGAAAAAAGCTAAGAAAAAGATTCAAGCTCTCGAACAAGAAGTTAATGATCTTCAGAGTGAATTCGAATCGGATCGCACAGGTATTTAACTGCTATTATTCTATTAATGTTTTATTTAATCTCTTAATTTGAAGACTATTTGGAGACTATTCGAAAACAAGACCAACAAATCAAACTCTTGTCACAAATCTTAGAAAAAGTTGAGCCCTGTTTGAGACGAGACTGTAATTATGCGAATATCGATCGAATCAAAATGGAGAGCGTTTGGGACGAAGATCTGCAAAAATGGCGTCTCCCAGATCTGGTTGTCTCTCAGACCAAACTTCCTCCACCTCCAGGTGGTATGCAAGTGAGTGGACGTGAACCGGCACTTTCCAACTTATACAGACCTCATTCAGATAATGAGACACTCAGTAATGCTGTTAATCAAAATGAATCGTCTTTTTCTTCATCCAATTCACCTGAAGATCGACTCTTCATGAAGTTAGAGAAGGCGGCGCAGGAAGATATGGTCACTAATTATTTTCGACCGAAGAGAAGGGATCAGTTGTTGAGTAAAGTGAAGTTAAGTGAGTACAACAATATTAAGCCAATTATAAATATTGTTTAGATTTTCCAGTAAACCAGACTTTAAGATGTTTTGATTTAAATGACACTCAAAATGATGTCATCAGTGAATCGAAGACTTTTATTGACAATAAACTTAGTTCTTTGAAAAACGCCATCAATGAGAGGACTGGCTTTTTAGAGAATAATTCAAATCGACAGCAATACAGTAAATCAGTTCCAGTGCCTAAATCTAACACCAAAATCAACGACTCAGCCTTAACAGTAAGTAATGGCGGTTCCCTCAGCGCAGGAGAGAGTCCACGAAAACTGTGTCCACTCAGACTGGAAGCTATTCCACATCTAGGTATGCAATAATTTTTCATCTGGAACATATCACATCATATTATTAGAACAAGTCAATTCTAGCAAGTTAATTAAAGTGTAATATGTAAATTGTTTTTGAGTTATCGAATTTTTATTTTTGAACTATTGATATTCTGTTTTAAATTAAACCTTCACATTTGATCTAAGAAACTGAGCAATTGAGTGATAGAGTGATTGCATTTACACTCAATCTTATTATAAAGGAATCACTTTATAAAGTAAAACGAAATTTTCGCTGTATTAGAATCATAAATGTACAAGTTTCCGTATTATCTTGACTAATTCTGTTCTTTTTTATTGACGTTTACACTAACTTGAAATACATTTTGACCGAATAATCTAAATTTACTATGGTACCGCCTAATATTCACTCGATAACAGTGATAGACAAACCTCTTTACTTGGGATCATATGAAAGAAAAATCCTGCATCATTTTAGGAAAAATTCCTCAGAGATCCTAAGGAAACAATGGTGGAAGAAAGTTTTGCCAGATGTGGCGATTTCCGGCATTTTTTGCTAAATTTAGTTTTAAAAACTATAAAATGGGGTTCTTTTCAAATATGTTCGCAGTTTTTGGGATACTATAAAAATACAATTTGTTTTTATTGCAACAATATTCCAATGTTATGGCAGTGCTATGCAATCGGTCTATGGGTTGAGTCTATGGAAGCAAAGGTATAGATAAGGCTATTTAATAACAACAGAGAAATTATCATTTTAATTTGAATTTATTTTAAAGGACTTAGAGCACATCTATAACTTAGAGCTGATATCCTGTCATACCTTTTGTAACAAATCAAAAACAATTAATAAGAAACCTAGATTAGATTTCATTCAACTCAATAGCAAACATATTGAAGAGAAAGTTCACAAGATTATTTTAAATTATTTGACTGGCTCAAAATACAATTTTGAATTCAATCATGTAATTTTTATTTCCGAATGGCCATGTCCAACTGAGATAATGACCACTAGGAAAACAAAGAAAAACTTTCATTTGAAAGATTAATTTCTCTATTGTTTGGGGTAAACCCACAGTCAACATGGAGGTTATACATGAAAAAGATAACTTTTTGGTTAATCTCGAACCCATTACTAGGTTTTAATATAATTTTTGAATAAACTTGTACCTTAATTTTTGGCCTGATACAGTCGCGGAAATTAAAGTAGAATTACGGGTACTTAAGAGAAGATATCATTGCAACTGGTAAATTTATTTGAATTATTTTTCAGATTGTTAAAGAATAGTTAGTGTTTATACTTTAATGAATAAAAATTCAAAAGCTTCTTGCTAAATATCTAGAAACATATAACTAAAGCCGTTGCTGTTATCCGCTTGGGCCACGATATGGGTTCGAGTGCTCAAACATTTTTTACGCTCTGACTTCACATGTTTTACGTTTTATATTACTGGCGTTCAATGCATATTGAGCAACGTATATTTCAATGCGTTCAATACAAGTTGTTTATACATTGTTTGCCTCCAAACAGTTATATGTAAAAATGTGAACTCAGAGCGTAAAAAATGTTTGAGCACTCGAACCCATATCGTGGCCCAAGCGGATAAAAGCAACGGTTTTAGTTCTAAAAGAAAAAATATTTAAAATTCATGTTTCTATGTAATATTTTACTAGGTAGACCTCATTTAAAAGGTGATTATGAAAGAGGGGAATGGGGAGTTTATTATGCAACAAGAATCATTAAAATCAGATTGCTAAAGCATTTACAATAGCTTGTTAATTATTTGAATTGAAACTCATTATTATTGAATTTTTCACTAAAATTTCATTAAAATTGATCTAGAAATTTTGTTATGAGACTGATTCTAACGATTCTTTTTGCATAGTAGACTTCCGCTATACCTCTCCACTTTGCAAATCAACTCCACCTAATAAGATGTAGGCTAGGACCATTACCTTTGCAAACCTTACATTTTCTCATAAATCCTAAAAAATTAAATTTTTAGTTAGCGTGCTAACATATATTTTTGGTATAGGTATTTCATATGCTTTTTACAGAATCAATATATCTTGAATAGTTTTTGCGCTATTCAAAATCTGCGAGCGAAATTAATTTTCCGCCGCCCTATTGGAACAATCTAAATTTTTAGCTATTTTTAATTATGAATTAATATTATTTTAAAAATATATTCAATTAATCTTCAACTCTAACTTATCTAGTTTATTTTGTTTAAAATATTCCTACCCTGTGCTAAGTAATTGGTCTTGGGCTAACCGTAATTCGATTTTCCTGAGACTGTATATATGAGTTACAGGAACAGATAAATCTATTGGCTAGAACAAAGGGTAAACAAATTAAAGAACATTTAAAAGAGATATCAATTTTGATTTCCAGTAAATGGGTTTACTCTACTTTTCCTAAGTTGACTTTGAGTTTATCCCAAACTATACTTTAGTATTCAATTGACAGAAAGTTTATATCTGAAACAAATCAAAGCAAACTTTAGTAGAAATATACTAAAATTAAAATTTAATACATTATTTTTGAGTTTAATTTTGGAATAAATAATAGAAAGTATTAACGAGTGATTCACTATATTTTATATCACTATTGTATTTTTGATAAGATTACTAAATAAGTTTCATAGTTGAATGAAAAATTTATGAAAGCTTGTATAGAGTAAAACCGATTTTTTAGTACTCTTTGCTCACTATTCATTGCATAGTTCAATGTTAATTTTAACCGTAAAAAGACTTTTGACTATTTTGCGTATTTTTGCCTAACGCTGTACATGTACATGTAAACTGCAGCAAAATCGATGTTATTAGTGTCCGTTAGCGGGTATTTCCGAAAATTTTTCCATCCACATTTGCAGATTCCTTATAAACTTACTGGTTATACTAGATGCAGATTAATGCAAATCAAACCTTTAAATCGTAAGAGTACCAGTAAAGTCGCAAACCTAGCAATGAAATATTTTTGAAATATTTAAATTTATATTTAAATGTTAAATAACTTATATACATATAATGTATTCTATAGGGCCGTCGAACCATAAAATTGGAGGCAACCACTTATTGAGCACTGATTCGCGAAACTTTGTGTTAAACTTTTTAAAAAGCTAATAATTCGTATTGACTAGTTCATTTAAAAATCAAATTTTGTCCTCGCATTACATCAATTCATTTTGGATTTAATGTTGAATTGCTTTAAAATATAGGGCTAAATAAACTTTGAATTGCAGGATTATTTGATTATTCCTCATATATTCTGATTATTTTTATCCATGAGCCAATATTTTCTTTTTTGTCGTGTATTGTAAAAGTATTTTGCTCAATGTTTGTCTGATTCTTATGAGTTCGTATTAAAAAGAAATCAAATGAAACTTCAATCTTTTTTTCACTATCCTTTTTTGAATACCCCCGATCTTGTAAACTTTTCCAATCTCCAAGAGCAATTGCAACAATGTAAACTCGATTCATGCCGAAAATGGAGGAAACGCCTAATTAAGAGAAAATAGCTGCTTTTTTGCATGCTTAGTACATTTATGTACTTTCGATAGTTATTTTATCAGACCAATGGATCGCCCTTAGCTCATACTGTATGATCATTAAATATCTGACCCTCTCAAACACAGAATTTAGATTTTATAAATAAAATACGTCATGTAATTAGAAGCCCCTTTGATTAAATAAAAATAGTAAGAATTGATTTAGTTCGCCTACTAATTATATTTTCTCCAAAATGTTTTTTTTAAAACCTCCATGGTGCCATTTGAGGTGTGAGGTGAAGCCCCGTCTTGCATAAAAATTTGTTTCTTGAACTCCTCTTCCCCAGGGATGGCCAAGCTTTTTGACTCTAGGGGGGGGTCTAGTGTAGGGGTATACCTTGAGAACCTCTGCATTCACTCTCTCTGAATTTTTTCTTTCAAAATACAGTCCACTATATTTCTTATGAAGTTATCAGAATTTGCAATTTAGTTGATAAAAAAAATCAAAGCCATAGACATATTCAACAAAATATTTATCAAATTAAGAAAAAAATCATTAATATTTGTTGTTTAAGGCATTTAAATGTGTTAAAGGAATTTTGTATTTTATTTATGTGGTCACCAAATGAGTTGATCCCATTTGTGTAAAATAATACTTCATATGAATGATATATTTTATATACATTATATACATTCCTTAAATTTTGTCTAAAATTTTGTTCATAAGATATAATATTGGTATAAACCAAAGTTGATATTAACGAACAATTTTAACACTAATTAACTTAGAGTTTCGAGATATAGTTGATTAGAAACTTTACTTGATAAGAGACATAATGGACTGTATTGTTTGGTTATAATTTGTTTAATTTCTGATAGAGCATGTATGATTGATGGATTGTTGAAGTATTGTAAAATGAAGCATATTACATTATATAAATTCTATAATAAGTTATATAACTATAACTTATAAGATTGTTAAATTTAATTTAACTTAAATTAATGTTAAATATATTCTGTGTTTTTAATTGAAATAAAAATATTTTTGATTAACATTTGATTAGTGTTTGGCTTTAAAGGGATTTAAAAAGTTTTAATCGATTGTAGAAAAGGAATGTCAAGAGATATAAGTTTTTATTCACAGAACTTAATTCAACTGCATTTATGCTGAGGTGAGACTCAGGTGAGGGACAGTCGTTGTATTCAAGTTTATTAATAGATTGTTTGCCGAAGCAATGCCTGTGTTTTGTTGAGTTGAGCTGAGTTTGGGTCTGGTTTGAAATGGGAATGACTGCCATAACATCAATGGCTTCGAAAGACGGACTAATTGATGGCTTCAACAATGATGTGAGCACTGATTCGCATTCAATTCTACAATATTTGAATAACAAAATATTTGGCTTCAAATGAGTTTTGTTGCATTCCATACGACCAAAGCATTACCAAAATATCTTATCCTCCAAAAGAACTTTTATTTGAATTGAAAACAAGTTATGAGTTTCTGTTGACTTTTGATTAAATTATGTCAAAAACAATATATAGTTCTTAATCTCAATGAATATATTATGGAATTGTGTTCTAATGGCCTCAACATATCAACTAAAACCCAGACCATATTTCTGGTGAGTTCTAAATAATTGAATTTCTTATGAAAATAGAATTTGAATTACTTTTGACTTTTAGGTAATTATGATTTGCAGTCAAATGTGTGTAAAGACTTCGGGCAGAGTCTGTGGGAACACAAATCAATTAAAGGTATTATAAGTTCTCATTTTTTTCATAAATACTCACAAAATGACAAAATTATTGAATTTCAGTCCAATTGTGATAACAATTCATTAGCCTTTTTATGGACAATACAGAGGAAGCCATCGCCAGCCTTGTATGCGACACCACCATCGCCTCCTTCATACTTCTTCGGTACAATACATGTTCCTTATTCTCGAGTTTGGGATTCGATTCCAAGTGGAGTAAAGCTCGCCTTTCAGACCAGTGATAACATATTCTTCGAATTGGATCTTTTGGACGCCTATACCGTCTCCACTCTCGCTAACTGTCAAATGCTTCCCAAAGGGATTCGACTCAAAGATATTTTGCCGACCAGTCTCTACAAGAGATTGAAACGACATTTGGAGTATGTCCGTCGGATGCTCCCCACTTGGGTTACACCAGACCAAAGGGCGCGCGGTTTATACGCTCAATACTTGTATAACGCCATTACTGGCAATTGGGAGAGAAAAAGACCCGTTTGGGTGATGTTAATGGTTAACTCTCTCAATGAACATGACATCAAATCCAGGGGTACTCCTGTTTTGGATCTATTTCTGGCACAGGAGGCTCAGAGGCTCAACAAGAAAATTGGTTCAGTTGAAAAGGTAGGCCTGAGTAGAGGTTTGACACTATTGACAATTAATTTGTATGTAATAAATATAAAGGTGGAGGAACAATGCATTCCATTGAATGGCTTGAATTTTTCTCAAGTGCTCTTCGCTCTCAATCAAACCCTATACCAACACGAGAGCATAAGAAGGGGTCATTCCCACTCCAAAGTCAATACCGACGAACTGATCCGACACTACAACTGCGGAGATCTCAACAAAATTATTTTCAATTATGACTCAACTCATGTGAGTCCTGTTTGGCAGTGATTTAGTTAACGATTAATTGTTTGAATCGATCGATAGTTCTTTAGTTTGAAAAACACTTCTCATAACATAAACTCCAAAGAAATGAAATTTGCGAAACATATCGACGACTACTTTCGATCTGAACTTATTGTCAAACGAAACAAAAGGATGAGTCGAAGAGTCGTCAATATATTGGAAGACAATCCGAATCAGAGTTTTTTCTTTGCCTTCGGTGCCGGTATTTAACACAACATATAAAACATTTACTGATTGTAATAATTGTTTGTCAAAAATTAGGTCATTTTTTAGGTAATAACTCAATTTTGGATTTCATTGAAGGAAAAGGCTTTGATGTGAGCCGAGTCTCTGATGTCACGAATAACGAAAACTTGAGGTCTGTCCACTCGAAAATATGGCGTTTTTTACTCATATTCAGTGTTAATATATATCATCTATCAGTGATGTGAGGGACTGTTGACTCCGGCACTACTCCCGCACTTAACATATTCTGATTGTGAAATAAGTTTTCAACCGACTCTTTCCTCTCATTTGGTTTTGACGCATTTATGTAAAAGTGCCCCGTTGTCAGGGTCCACCACTCCGTCCATTTACATTATGACAATTCAGCAAATAATCCAAAGTCAAGGCAATACTTATTTTTGACGTGAAATTCCATTTTGGAAAATTCTATTCTCTAACATCTCTGTTGTGTAGTGAAATTTTCACCGAAAATCATCTGATAACAGGGCAAGTACACAACAGGGTGAAATTTTTAACATTAGTCCTATGGGGCTTCTGCAAAATCAGGGTACAGTAAAAGTGGTACACAACACAGAGGTTAGAGTGCATTTTAAATATAGTGACGAACAATTTGAACTTGGTCATAAATTATGATTGATAATAGTTTGTAAAAAGCTTTGATAATTTCAATTATAAAATACTTAATTTTTGAGACTTACGCACAAAAACTCAATTTTCGCTCAAATGTATAGATTTATGCAAATATCGGAAAATTCGTCCTTAAATTTGATCTCAATTTTAATTAAAAGTGTTTATAATTTTCTTATATTTTCATTTAAAACAAAACTACTGTAATAATTATAATGTGCATGGTTGATTGTCAAAACACAACCAACTAAATAATTTACATCATTGATTTACATGTAGAAGTATTATTCTATCAAAATAGTATCTCGAAGAGTGTGAAAGTTCAGATCACAAATTGGTTGACTTGATTTGAGATTTTCATCACATTAATGGTTTGCAGTCCATCGAAGGCTAATATTTTAATAAATATCGAATTTTGTGAACCTCCCAAAAAATATTTATACGGGTAATATTGAAGTATATGTGGGCTCCGAATAGCAACCAACTAATGCAAGTGTAATAATCATATCTCTGTTGTATTCAATGTATTTTCTAATGAGTTTAAATAATTTAATATGTGATTGAAATTTATGCAATTACTTGAAATTTACTCTAACTTATAAAGTCTTGGAACAGAAAAACGATTTCATTTATAAGATCTGCATCAAAGATTCCTCTTGCAGAGACGATTCCAGCAATCTAATTTTTATTTCTCAATGGCTAGATTCAACCGCAAGAAGAATGTAAGGTTACATGCAGGGGTGGCCAAGGGGGATTGACGAATTATCCCCCTAGAGCCGAAAATTTGGCATTATCCCCCTAGAATTTTTCAAAATTTTTACATTATAGGTTTACTCCCCGCAAATTCAAAAAATACCCCTCTAGAAATTTTTTTAAAAATCACCCCCTAGACTTCCCCTCCAGAGCGGTCAACCTTGGCCACCCCTGGTTATATGGAAATGGAAAGATTCTTTTCTCTACTTTAGTTATAAATGGCTGACATATAAAAAATGAGTTAAGTTTCAAATTTCAAGTTTATTATTAACATCAAGCTAGGAAATATGATTAACACAACTATTGATGATCATCTGCATCTTTTATTAGATTATAAATGTTGGAGAAAAAGTCTGTAATTCTGAGTGTATCTGTGTTATGATTGGTTCGTGAAGTCACGTGATGTTGAAGTCATTGATATTTAACACAATATTGACTCTCAATTTAATAATAAGACGAAAATACTAAACCCTATTTTTACATGATTTTACAGTTTCTGTCTCTAGCTAACTCACGAAACATCGAGCAGTAAAAATTAACCTAGTAGTTTAAAATGTAAAAAGTGGAACTTGAAAATTAGCTTGTACTTTATCCTAAAGAAAAGCTCAATAGAAGAGTAACTTTAGCATTTACACATGCAGCATTTGACATGTGACTACCTCTTTCAATACATATTTAACGTTAAGCCTGATCGATTGATTTAAACCATGCATCAGCAGCGATCGCACAAACGATCGCAATATTTCAACATATTATATTCAAAGCAATTTGAGCATGATCAGATTGAATTCA